>CM021105.1:159163852-159177442 GCA_007115665.2 Sequoiadendron giganteum
GATCTCACCATGCCTATGAGAGGCATGTGTTCCCAACAGGAGCCATTGATGGAACCCCTCAAAAAATTATTGGTTCCACCTTAAACAATTGTGAAAAGCTGGCTTGGTCCCTTGTACCTGATTTTAGGTCATATTCTCATTACTATGATAGGGTTTTATCTTCATAAAAAATCAAAAGATCAGCCTGTGAATAAACTAAACCCTTGGTCATTTAAAAAATTGCATTGACTTGTTTTACCTATTCCCAGTCACTTAAGTTGTCACTTGTGCCATCGTAGTCATTGTTTTACTAGTCCTTGATCTTAGGTTTGTCAGTCGCCTTAAGTTTTTCTCTGTATTAATGGTTGAAGGCTTGATCTCTAAAATATGAATCCTTAGCACTTTGTCATTATGGGTCAGTATCTCGTCTACCTAGGATGGACCATTTTTATGAATAACTTTTGTGGCATGTACAAAATTTTGTTTCATGTTGGCTGTCTGATAATGGGCATCAATCTCAACTGTTCCCCATATGCCCATGCTGGTTTATTGCTTCTTATTTTATTCGCACAAGCTGGTGGGCTTTGACCATGTGTCTCATATAATGGTGGACCTAGTCCCCTTGGTAAAGATGACTAGCACTTTTCAAAGAGGATCGACAACTGATGGATTAAAGATGTGACCATATTTGTATTGCTCCCTGTGATCCTGTCTTGTTTTATTTCATATTATTTTAAGGACACGGGCTAGAGGGTGATGGCCACATAGTAATGCCTCATGGTGGGACCTGATCCTCCATAGGGCAGTGGATGTTGTTCATTTCTCAATCAACAACATATGTCATGGCATGTTCTCTCATCAAAGTCGATCCCCACATGCCCATATGTTTTCCACATTGAGGAGGAATGGTCACACGAGTTAGCGGGTAGAGTAACATCTATCATTATGTATAATCTACTAGATCTTGTGAATCATGTTTTTCCTTGTATGAATTGAAATAAAAAATTGATGGCAGATGACGTGGTCTAATCTTGACCACTCCTTGCCATCCCATGTGGGCCCTACCTATGTCCTGTATCTTTTGACGGGCATGTGGGCAAGTGCCACGACATGTCTAGTTGGGAAATTAAGCATATGATTGACATTAAAGTTAAGGAAATAATTATCTCACTCTAGCCTCTTCATTTGGGATGAGTATCAAATCCATGTGTTTAATTTTTTCATCATTAATAATCTGGAGTTTGTAACCATCGATTTGGTTCAAAGTATGATCAATGGTTGAAATTTAAAACTAGTTTAATTGGTTACCAATGCTCTGACACCAGCTCTCCTGGAAAATTAACGTAGATGTGCACCAATTTCTCTATTTAATGAGGTTCACTTGCCAAATTTACCACCATTTGATTGCGAAAATCTAAAGTCTGAGAGGAGTGATTTTAATAAGTTATTTCTTAGCAAGGTGGTAACTTTACTTTGAGAACTTTTAGTAAGTAGCAGAGTAGGAGAATGGGGAAGGTAAGTGTGAATATCAACATAGTCCACCATTCTAAGAGGCTCAATCCTCTTGAATTCCATGACTCTCCTGAGCCTCAAGGTTAACAAAGTGGACAATAAGTAACAATAACACCAATAAAGAAGACAAGAGCTGCCAAAGATTCAACACGAAGTCTTCTAAAGAATGCCTATCACCTAAGGGGTCAAACTATCTCAGAGGAATTCGCCAAAGGAAAGGATAAGAAAGTTGAGAGGCTAGAAAGGGAAGCTACTGGAAGGAATAGATATCACCGGGTTTATATGGGATGCCATTATTATCCTATTGAGGTCTATGATGATTCTTCTGATAGTGGAAACAAGACTAATTCTAGCTATCATCAATATCTCATGGCCATGAAAGATTGGGTTGATTCCGAGGATGAGGTGATGATGGCTACTCCTTTGAAGATAAGGACATCGAGTGGACAAACCTACTCTCCTGGTGATGAGGCAAAGTAACATCTTGTTTCTTTCCTTGGTGGGTGCTCTAAATTTTGGTCCCATGTGTTAATTTTCTTTCTTTGGTCGATGTGTTATGAAGTGGGTCTCCAGTCTTTTATGTTTTTCTATTGATGGTGATGTTTCTCAAGGTGAAGTGGATTTACTTGTTTTGGTATTGCCACAAATATACTTTTTGATTATTGGTTTGGTTGTTCTTATTAATGGTTTCTTAGACGCCGTTTTTGTTTTCACTTGAATTAAAATGATGGTTTCCCCAATCAGTTGGGGAATATTCTCTTGTTTTCCATCGAAATTGATTTTTGAAATGAAATGTAAAATGTAATTCAACCTAGTGCTTGTTCATCCCTTATCTTATAAAAGGGATTCTAAGGTTGGTTACATAGGGGGTGAAGAGGTCGAGAAGTTGGGAGGTAAATAGGTAGTTATTTTCAAAGGAAATAGGTATAAGGGAAAATGGATACTGAATTTTTCAATAATATGTTCTAGAAAGAGATCACCCATTATGTATGTTTTTTGATAACAATACAAGCAACTACCTGATACTAATTTTTTGTACATTTCTCTGCTATGTACAAAATATATAAGCTATGAATATGATAATCAATGGTTATCTTATTTTTCTCTATTGAATTTCAATAGATGTGTTATTTTATTCTTGCTTATCCATTCAAGGAATGTATATAAATGCTTGAATTTAATAGTGGGTTTGATATGAACTTTGTATAAGGATGCTAGTAAGAAGTTAATTATGGAAACAACTGGTGGGAATATTCTAAGGTAGTATTTCTAAGGCTATGTGTATTTCTCTAAAATACAACATTGTTATCTAATCATATAGGTTTATGGTTTGACTCCGTTTCCCAGAATATGGCACTTTCTTGGTTTAGTATTCATGCTCCACTTTGATAACCGACTTGATGATGATCACACAAATATAATCAAATTGCTTGCTAATCACTTTTATATGTGTGTAGGAGTGTTAAAAGAATTATATCTTATCTTGTTTAAATTAGTCAATTATATTGTGATTGTTAGCCAAATCTTTAGGGCAGGATTATTTTAAAACATTCAAGGAGAATCACCTATTTACCTTGTGTTTGATACTAAAGACACACCAGTATCTAGGAGCATAGTTATTTTGGGATTACCCTCCCTGGTTTAACAGAGCCTAAAGTAAAGAAGTAAAAGACCCAAAAGCCTTTACTTATATGTTGGCCAATCCTTTCCCTTACTGATAATTTTAGTTGCCAAGTTCATAGGTTTGTGGTAAGAATAAGTTTGGTTCTTAAAATAAATTACCAACATGAGTGAACCCCCAAGGGTTTGCTCGAACCAAGGTTCATTCAAACCCCCTTTCAAAACATGTTTTCCTTTGTGCTTTTTGGCGAGAATGGTGAGACCTTGTATTTAACTAGTTCACTCAAACCAGGGTTCATTCAAACCATTTTTTGGTTCGCTTGAACATATTGGTTCATTTGAACCCCAAAAACCAAATCTTTTTACATGGGGTCATTTTTTGCAACTTTTTCTTCCTCACTCAAATTGTAAACCACTTTTGTGGGTTTACCCCGCTATCTCGCATAAGTTTGTTGGGACATAAATTGATGGGTTTGGGTTGGTGGGGAATGTGTTAGATCAAATCCATATGCTCAAACATGCATGCTTATCAACCCCCAAGCTTACACTCACACTTATAATCTTTTCATCTCATGTGTTAAATCTTGACAAGATGGATAGTGAACATTAAAAAATCTTGGCACCTTTTAACCATGAGAGCCTCAAGTCCTTTTACTAGCATGTCTTTTAACCTTCAAAAGTCTAGAAAATATTTGATAAAATATTTCATTTTTTTCCATAGTTTGTTTGATGTTTAGGATCATGACACGTGTCAGCTACCCATTATACCACATGCATCTCAAATTGGCTTAAAAACCTGATGTGGTATGGTGGGGAATGACCTAGATTAACTTAGCATCTTTGAACTCCACCATTGATCTAAAAGCCCCACCACCATTGTCTTTTAAAAGGCTTGTGAGGCCCACCAAAGAAAAAAGACATGTGACATATGTCCACTATCCTACAAGGTGTTTTCCTTGAACATTTTAATGGGTGCAGGGTTGCAAGGAACCAATCATAATGGAGCTATGGGGCCAAGCTGATCCTTTAATTATTTTTTAGTGTGTGTTCTTTAAGTTATCAACTTAAAACAAGGCCATCCTAGGTATTTTGACTTAGGAATTTTTATAAAATATTTCAAACCCATGCCTAAAGTTCAAACACAAATATTAAAAACATTGGCCCACTCAAACTTAGGACATAAAGAAAATATTAAAATGTGTATGCAAACATTTTTTGCTAGGATAAGGGGGCCAGTCAACCAATGACTTTAATGGCTCAAGTTGTAACTTAAATGACTAGAAATAGGAAAACATGGGTCAATGACAAAAAAGAAGAAAAGGTTAGGGAATTTGCACTATTAGACTTTTAGGAGGGTTTTATCCCTAAAGATGAACCCTAGTAGATGAAGAAAAAAACCCTAACCCTCAGAAGACCAATGATGGATGAATTTTTTTTTGAAATGCAACCATAGAACCACTAAATTTTTTTAAGGTCTTATTATATTGTTGAAGTCAAAACTTAATTTATAGTTTAAGCTTAGCTAAATCACTACCATATCATTTCAATAATACTAAGATAATAAACATATTCATATCTCTATCAAGGTCATACTATGGTTGATATACATCACTACCATCATTTGTAATATAATTTATCGATCAAACACTAATTTTTCTTAGTCGAGACCCTTCTCATATGTTAGGGTTTTTCATTTTTCCCTAACCTTGTTATTTGCAGTGTTTGAAGAGTTATAAAAACTGGCTTGGATAACATGGAAGTGTTTAATAAACACTAGCATCTATTAAATTAGTTGATATAAATTTAGCTTAAGACTCCAAAAGCCTAAATGGAAGAACACGAAACTTTGAATTTAGTAATAATATGGCTTCTCAAGGTTGAGAATCTCTAACATAGTAGAATTTAAAGAAAACTGCCAAGATCATTTATATAACTTGTAATCAATCATAGACCTAGATGATCTTAAAGTAAATATATTGCTCGATAGAGTAATGCCAATGACCTATTCATTATTAATTAACAAAGGTTAAATAATATCAATGAACATACCAATCTTAATAATTCTTGATAGAATAGTGACATAGACCTATTTAGTCTTTAATAATAAAGGTTAAATAATATCAATGACCTTAACAATCTTAAACAATGATCGATAGAGCAATGATATAGATAACCATTTACATTTTCTTAACCATCATAGTCAAAAGTTCATAAACCCCTAAATCTTTCATGAATTAAAGAAATAATAGGTTTTGGACAAGAAATCATATATAAGAAGATAAACATTGACCCTTATAGTTCTTGATTCAAACCAACAAAAGTTTTATCCTCAAAAGTATGGTAAAATAAACCAAACATTTTAGAGTTATAGGTAATGCTTTTCAATCCATAGTCAACTTTCATAAATAGTATAGAGAAAATAATAATAATCTATGCCCACAAATAAAATCATCTTAAAAAACTATAAAGTGTGACAATTCTAAATCACTTAAAACTTCTAGAGTTACCTCCTTAATTTTTCTAAAAAATATTTTTCCTATGCTCCTTCTAGCACTCTTTCCCATGAAAAAGACCTTTCCTTCTTTCTTCCTTTGTTTCTCCCAAATAATTCCTTTTCTCCTTCATTCTTTGCATGTCACTCAAAACCATCCATACTACATTACTTATGGGAGTAGTAAAATCTCCTATTACTTCACTTAATATATTGTTAGAGCCAATAATCCCACTTACTCTCTCCATTAGGTGGAGTTAACAACTCAAGGATCTTTGGATAACTTTTAAAGTAATATCAATTAATACCACCCTATGATGATATAACACACACACACATGAATGTTTATATCTCTATTAATTATCTCAAATTGAGATAAATGAATATTTAATTCAAAACATTTAAAACTATTTATCTATATATGAATATAAATATTCTCTTAAATATATTTTCTCACTTGTTATAATCTAATAAGAACCATACCAATTTCTTTAAATTAAAGATCATGCGTATCTTTTAAGGTAATATTATGTTGAAAAAACATATACTTGGAAATAAGAATGAGAAATTTAAACAACATTTGTGGCAATGTGATTCGAAAGACAAGAACAATGAAAGACACAATGATCAATCAATCTCAAATAAATATTCACATTAATTTGTAACTAATGATATCTAGTGTGTGTGTGTGTGTGTGTGTGTGAGAGAGAGAGAGAGAGAGAGTTCTCAAATTCATGGTATTCTTGACATTCTTCTAAATTTTCTTCCCTCTTGTTAGTTTCCTTTGAATGTTCCCAACTAAACCTTGAAACTCCCTAAGAGGTAGCCAATCTCTATGCTCAAGAATTATCAAAGCTAGTGGCCAACTGACAAGTAAAGCTTCTCAGGCCTTACCCCTACTCTTTAGGCTCTATTAGACCAAGGAGGGTGTTCCTATTTGTGCTCATTTGATACTCTTTTTCACAAGAGCACTTCACTACACAAATACATTGCTACTAACTTGTAAATACACAAGACTTATCAAAGGTTTGCTAGACCTTTACACAAATGACCAAATATTTGCTAGGAATACAAGTAGTATAAGAGATCTGCATCTCAGAATGGATAGAATTTGAATTAAGTAATGTTCCAACCTTGAACCCCTAGGTAGGTACGTTATGATTTTATCTAATTACAAGAATTCTAAATAAACAAGCCAGTACCTCATCAAGTTGGGTAGGATTTAGATATAAGATGTTTAGTCATACATAATATTCAACCCTGACATCAGTGAATGATTTTCATAATGCATTAAATCATAAAAATTCACATTACTTAAAGTATTGCTTCTTATCAAATCCATAGTCCATTGTCACAGACTTATAATTCTTTCTCAAGCATTTGATTAACTCATTGAGTTAAGGCAAGAAATATAATCATACATTCAAATGAACCATTGAAGATAGATGAGACTACACTTGATAGTTTCATTCATAGTCTGTCACAACAACACATAGGAGAGCAATTACTTTATTTTTTTCAGATTTGTTTTGATATCAGTAATTACATAAGACCAATTAAGACTTTTTCATATATAAACCCTACCCAAGACAATTTTCAAGCAAATTTATCCAGAACTCTGCATCACATACGTTCAATATACCCCACCTAGACCTTCTAGATTCAAAAATCTGACCATTGTAATGAGCCTTGAGATATCTTTATAGCACAAGAGAGCGACAAGCATCAGGCTCATTGCAGTTACATTTCAACAAAATTTCATTTCAAAATAGAATTTCATCTTCATTTTGAAATTCCCTAATGGTTGGATGAAATCATTTGTCGAACAGGGGAATCAAAATTTGTAACAACCCACATAACTGGTCGGTGTCACCATACTTGTCGAAAAATGCCAAAAAAGGCCAAAAAGGCCTTGTTGTCTACATCCATGTCAAATCCATAAAGAACCAGCATTAGCACCACAACAAAAATGGAAAACCTAGAAAACCATACCATCACCTAAAACCCGGAGCAGCACAACGATCGCAATATAGACATCCACTACTTGTTTTCGCCTTAGTGGGAGGTGAAAAAACCACCTCCTTTTCATCAACACACTTCCCAATAGCAGAACCAAAACCATCACATGGTGCTACCATGGTAATTGGAGAAATCACGAGGACCTCCTCATTCACACCAACCATCTCAGTCAGAGCCATGAGAAAATAGCTATAATCAGATCCAGTCTCTGGATCACCGCCACTAGAGCTACTAGAGAGGTCAATGGGTGAATTATGTAGACCCACAGAGCCATGACAATATCTTAACTTGGCCTTTGATCCCCTCCCATACTCAGCGGACTTCCTCTCTTTGCCCAACGTCACCACCTCTACTCTTGCAACTTGGCCTTTGAGCTAAGAGCTACACCTAATAACACCTGGGATGGACTTCATGTCTTCCTCCTTCAAGGCAAGAGCACCTGGAAGGGTACTCTACTTGTGTTGTTGGACCTCCTCATGAGATCTTCATAGGTTCACCCTTGCAGACCTATGTATAGATGAAGGAGAAGCAACCGAATTTCTCATTTTGCACCCAAATTCACAACCTTCGTAGGAGAAAATAATTACTACAAAAGCACAGAGGAATCCAAAATCTTAATTGCTATGGTGCAAATGAAAAGACAAATTTCGTATTTATTTAGAAAATTGATGAAACGATCATCAATGCTCCAATTCAAGCACGAGCGAGCGAGTAATTATTCATTGGTGTCTGTTTCACCATCGAAAATTCCTAGGTACATGGAAATCAACATACTATTCATCATGATTGCTAGGAAGTAGCCCTTCACACACATGGAGATCAGGCTAATATCCTTTGAAGAGTTTGTACCATTAAATGCTTGTCATCTATAGAGCTCAAACAACCATCACATGGCTAGTTCGGTATTTTGAATATAAGTCGTTGATGCATCGATGCGTTGGCCTATTGAATGATTCAAATTGAGTCAAAAACATTTGAAAATTCCATGTTGGCACATGGAAATCCCATCAGCCAATGATACTCCCCCATTTAGAATACACGTATGTTACCCTTGGGCCCCATCTAGCCTCCTTCTATCGTCAAAAGAGTCCATGTGTTGCCATCGTGTAGACTACATAAGGCATTAGGTGAGACCATTTAATATTCTGCATGGTACGTGCACTACGGCTTAGATCAAGACCCATCAGTACATCAGATCCATCGATCTTTTCCAATAGGAGATCAAGCCAATAGTGATAAATGAGTCCCACTTGAAATGAAGGACACATGGCGCAATCGTGCACTCCGCACAACCCATCCAAATTTTAGTTTTCAATACTACACAGCATGTGTGCAAGGGCCTAGATTTCAATCATTAAATCCAATAGCATGGATTTCTGCACATGCATATTGTTATCATAAGGAAGGGGACATGAGCTAGGTAACGAGCAATGAACCCTCAAAGAATTAAAGACTTAAGACATAAGTATTTAATGATGAAATATTTCGGGCTGACCATAAAATATTTAAAGTTTAACAAACACCCAATGATCAGAAAGCCTAGGCAATAGGGTTGATAAAGACAATGGGCATGATGCCATAAGTCATAACTAAGATGATCGGTTATCTAGTATAGCAGGTCAACATGGAAATAAAATGTAAGGGTTCAATAGATGTGAAAAATTTGAACAAGGGTGACAAACCCCTAAACCCTAACATTTGA
Source organism: Sequoiadendron giganteum (assembly GCA_007115665.2). Lineage (NCBI taxonomy): Eukaryota > Viridiplantae > Streptophyta > Pinopsida > Cupressales > Cupressaceae > Sequoiadendron > Sequoiadendron giganteum. The sequence goes on from CM021105.1 coordinate 159,173,176, forward strand.
CCATTAAGCACAAGGGTGACAATTTGACAAAATTTCTCATGAAACTAGCTAAAATTTGAAAAAAAAGCTCTATTAGTGACTCCAACTCGGGGACACATACCCCTGGTGGGTATGGTGAGAATCTAGATCTCAAGTAGAAGTAGACCAACCTAAAACAACAAACCAGGAGCTTGTGTGGATAGGACAAGCAAACATAACAGGAAAGGAAAACACCACACCTATATACACGATTTACAACACTATACAAAGTTTCTTGTTAAGAGACTTCATCCAATTCCACTAGCCTTGATTGTCAAGCTTGGTGTTTCAAGACCTTCCAAGCTTTGGAGCCAAGTCCTATCTTTGTTAGAGGCCCTTATTGCACATGCCTCCATTGGATGAATATTAATGTCAGGCAACTCCCAACTGTTTGTACTACTTTGATAAATACCAATTGCCTCACAAATACCTTGCTTATCAATCTCTGGCTTGTCTAGTTGTAGTGGAAAAAGGAAACATCCATATTCCACCTGATCACATTCACTATGAATATCAAATTATAAAATTTTAAAAACATTGTGCACCAGACTAGGCAAGCAGTCCTCTGAAGAGTCAGAAGTGAAAAGGACAGATCTAAGAAAGTCTTCACCTTGCTTCACATAAATGCCATCCTCGCTGAGTGGAAATAAATTCATAATGATACCCAAGAGATGAGGAGCATCAGAAAAAAACTTGACCACACACTCATGCTGGTTGATATCATATTTGACACAATTCAATTGCCTTGCACATGAGTGACATTTCCATTCATCTCATGTGGGCCTCAATGTCACTCCATATTCCTTAGGTGCATCAGAATATATATCACCTTCCAAGCACCTGCCACTAAACTCAACATTGACATACCAATCATTAACACCCATACGCTTATACACTTCATCACTATTCAATTCAAAATACTCTTTTTCTTGTGATTGAAGTATTTGCAAGTTAATTTTATGGGAATAATTACATTCCTAGGAGAGACACTCAAGGACTCCAATCTCCCCTTGATCCTTAATCTCATCCTCCCTAGTAATGCCAAATGTGAAAGTTTCATAGGCATTACCATCAATGAACCTACTAGTACGCTGGTCACAACCATGTTCTGACCATACATCCAAAGCATCACTAGATTCTTTGAAAAGTGGATTATCCCTATAGCAAATAGGGGATTATGTTTTAAGAACTATCATGGACAAAGGTTAATCAAAGAGGGGATTATCCACTATATTCAATCTGGTCAAGGAAGCACATGCTCCCTTTATTGGAGGATGCAAACCCTACAGCCTATCATCATACTCAAAATCCTTGCAAATCTGTAGAAGAGGCTCCCCATTCATTTGGTAGGGGTTATCATATTCAACAATGGAAAGACATGACTCAATATCATCACATCCATCATAACATGAGAATCCATCAATAGTGAAACTGCATTCAAACCCCTCAAACTGAATGCCATAGTTCCTGGTATCAATATCTTGATCATTGGTAGAAGACTGATAATCATCAACATTAGAATCATAACCATCTACCAAATGACTTATTGGTGCAAACAATCAGATCTCATCTAGTTCTTCATCCTTTAATACTTCCCAAGAACCTGATTTAGACACATATATCTTCCATCACAATAGGAGTCCTCTTGCTCTTTATTACTAAGGTCATGACTTGTCCCCAAATTACTGGTGAACAAATTGCAATCATTATATTCTGATTTGTCTACCTCACCTATTTGTGCCATTTCTTGCTCTTCCTTATTAGGGATATGACCATTATTACCTAGAAGCATCTAATGTCTTACACAGTTGCTTCCAGTTCCTTCTACCGATTTGATCCAGTCAATTACTTGGCCCAGACTTTTAGGCTTCAATTCCTCTGACAACATACTTGTTCCTGACTAGTATATTTCATAAAACAAGTCAATGCATATTGACTCATTAGGCCTAACACTTTCTGGTATGTCTAGCAACACATCCACAAATCTATGGAGCAAGTCCTAGGATAATTCACCTTGTGATCTCTTCATATTATATAGTATTTTGGCACAAGACATGTGATCAACACTACTTATATCATGTGGATAGTTCACTTGAAGTTTACTTTGATCAACACATTGTGGTGATGGAGAAAGTGGGATAACATGAGTCCTATCTTCTTTGTATGGTTCCTCACTAGTTGATTCACTGATTACATTTGCACAAGATGTGCTAGGATAACTAGCGTTAGCATTTCGACATCCCTTCATTATTGAATACTTCATATTGTTTTCAATATCCATAGCTTAATATGATATGATTGGAGCGGTGTTGTGGGCTCTTTATCCCTTAATAGATAGCTCATCTTTTTTTCAAATGCACCCAAATACACAACCAAACATTCAACATCATTTGGCCTTATACTTTCAGGGATTTCCCTTATAACCTTGGAAAATATAAGATTAAAAGAAGGGACTAACTCATCCTCCAGTTTATGTATGTCCATAAAAAATTTTCTTACCAAAATTGGATTTATTCTCTCACCAAATTTCTCTACAAAGGCTATACTAAATTGATTCCATGAAGCTATAGAACATTTGAGTAAATATGAGAACCAATCCCTCGCATCATCCTTCAAATATTGAACAAAAAATTTCATGACAACATCCTCATGATTTACTTCATAATCCTCCATCACATCCATAAATGTTTGCAAATGCTTCGAGGCTGATTTAGAGTTTTTCCCTATGAATTTTGGCAAACATTTTCTAATATTTTTAGGAATCAGGCTTGGGAAACCTTTTATACTACTCAAAACCAATGGCATATATCTTTCAATAGAAAAAATCCCTTGCAGGGCTTAGTGAAGACTGTCTGCCCTGCATACTTTTACTCATTATTTAACAGGAAAATCCTCTTCTATCCATATTAAATTGTTGCCAACTTCATACATGGCTGTCAATTGCATCATTTACTAATTCGACCATGATTCTAGAACATAGATGGAAACATTATTCCTTAAAGCTTTCTCAGAGGCATAATTCAAGAATAAAGCATACTTCTCAAATCATCTCAGATATTACATGCTAGAAGTATGGAAAGAACTACTATTATTATTCCCTATGTTAATGCAATTTAATCTAATAGGGAACCATTTATCATCTTAAGCCTTGAGGATTTCTCATAATGTCTTTCAAACAAAATAATGCTTTTTTTTAGATTTATGAGAATACCTGGAAACTTTGTAGTAGCTATTAACCTTTCTCCCTAATTGCAAATTTTGTGAATCTGGAAGTCTTCTTCATAATTCAACTGGTTCTTTAGACAGAGTCGCCACCTCTTTTCATAGAGGAATACACTTCAAGTAGCATGAAGTTCTTTTAAGAGTAAATCTCGTTCCGGGTCTTCTCCAATAGCGGAGTCACTCAAATCCTTTAATTCTTGCTATTACAAAACTTGTTCCAGGTCCAACAAATTTTCAACATTTGAACAAAAAATGCTTGACTCTGTGATACAACCATTTACGCTTGGGATTTCTTATTTTTTTAAATTTCTCAAAATTTCTCCCTAGCAGAGTCGCCATTTCTGTTTGTTTCCTTTGAATGTTCCTAGCTGAACCTTGAAACTCCCTAAGAGGTGGCCAATCTCTATGCTCAAAAATTATCAAATTTAGTGGCCAACTAGAAGGTAAAGCTTCTCAAGGCCTTACCCCTACTCTTTAGGCTTTGTTAGACCAAGGAGGGTGTTCCTATTTGTGCTCATTTGATACTCTCTGTCATAAGAGCACCTCACTACACAAATACATTCCTACTAACTTACAAATAGACAAGACTTATCAAAGGTTTGACAAACCTTTACACAAATGACCACATATTTGCTAGGAATAAAAGTAAAATAAGATATTTGCATCTCAGAATAGATAGAATTTGAATTAAGTAATGTTCCAACCTTGAACCCACGGGTAGGTACTTTCTGATTTTATCTCATTACAAGAGTTCCAAATAAACAAGCTAGTGCCTCATCAAGTTCGGTAGGAGTTAGATATAAGATGTTTAGCCATACATAATATTCAACCTTGACATCAGTGAACGATTTTCACAATGTATTACATCATAAAAATTCACAGTACTTAAAGTATCACTTCTTATCAAATTCATAGTCCATTGTCACAAACTTACAATTCTTTCTCAAGCATTTGATTAACTCATTAAGTTAAGGCAAGAAATAGAATCATACATTCAAATGAACCACTGAAGACAAATGAGACTACA
>CM021105.1:159177542-159192051 GCA_007115665.2 Sequoiadendron giganteum
ACGAAGAACCATCAACATCATCAAATATCAGAATAAAGATAGATCAGTATGGGAAAGGAAAATATATCCTAGAGAGAATGGGGTATGAGGGACAAGGACCTATTGGAAAAATAAAGGAAGGCATCGTAGAACCCATTCAACCTCTTACACTTTAGTCAAAAGATAAAATAAGACTAGGTTAAATAGGTTGATCAAAAGAGGAAATGACACAAAAAAAAGTTGAAAGAATCCTTCAAATGAGAGATAGTTTTGAAATAGATTCCAATGAATATGAATGGGGTCTTTACTCTAATGTATCATACACAAATATACAAATAGATATCATAAGAGAGTATGCACCCACACGTGAGGAGGGACAGATACTAGACCACTTGTATTTGAATAACAAAATATCGATGACTCAAGTGAGGATGGACAAACATCGAATAAACTAGATAACTTGGAGGAGAGTAATATCTTAGGCTATGAAATTTACACCGACCAATTTACTATTGGAACCCTCACTTCCATTGACCAAAGTCAATCTGATGACTTTCCACCCTTTATACATCTTGAACTTATCAACTGGCAACCAAGTGAACCTATCAATGCACCCATCTTTGTGAATGATGATGCTATCATAAATTTCCTTTGTTGTGATGAACCTGACACAAGTTCTAATCATAAATCTCATAATGACACATTTAGATAGGAGGATGTGAAATCTTCCAGTTGCAAAATTGAAAATAGGAATAATGGATCTAATGCCTGAAAATCATTCAATGGCAACATTAGATCTCGAAAAAGTAAAAATAAAGAACACATCAGATAGTGAAAACCTCTATAAGGAAATATTGGCACAATAGAAAATTATCATGAAAGATCATCAGTATTGGTGGAGCCTACACAGTCTATAAATATTGGCACAACAAAAAATGCAAAGACTTTACATAATGTAGCATCCATGACTGAACAAGAAAAGCTAGAATTTTTTCAGGTTCTTTGAGGAAAGAAGTATTAACTTTTCTTGGTCATACTCTGATATGCCAAGTTTAGATCTAGATCTTTTAATGTATCATTTATCTCTACCATCTGGGATTAAACCTGTGAAACAAAAATTAAGGAAGATGCATCCACATATCATGTTGATGGTAAAGGCTAAGCTGAAAAAGTTGTTAGATGCAGGATTCATCATGTCTATCGATTATGCTGAGTGGATATCAAATATTTTACATGTGTCTAAACAAGAAAATAGTATTAGAATATGCACAAATTTCAGAGATCTGAATAAGGCATGTCCCAAAGATGATTTTCCCTTACCTAACATCAACATCATTGTGGACTTAATAGTAGGACATACCATGTTATCAATAATGGATGGTTTCTCTGGGTATAACCAAATCAAAATAGCACTAGATGATCAGGAGAAAACCACATTTACATGTCCATGGGGAACCTTTTGCTGGAATGTGATGCCCTTTGGGTTGAAGAATGCAAGGGAAACATATCAAAGAGAAATGACCACAATCTTCCATGATATGATGCATACATTTATGGAGGATTATGTGGATGACATCTTAGCAAAGTTGTATTCCAGAGAAGGACATTTAGAGATCTTGGGAAAAATCTTTACAAGGCTGGAGAAATTCAAGGTCAGATTGAATCCTAAGAAATGTGTCTTTTGTGTTACATTAGCAAAACTCCTAGGATACATAGTTTCTAAGAAGGGCATCAAATTGGATCTGACCAAGGTTAAGGCAATAATGGAAATGTCACCACCAAAGAATATCAGTCAACTAAGATCACTACAAGGTAGGCTACAATCAATTAGGAGATTTATCTTCTAGTTAGCAGACAAAAGTCATCCATTTAATCACTTGTTGCATAAAAATGTCTTGTTCAAATGGGATAAAGGATGTGAAACAAATTTCAACTAGATAAAATAATATCTGATGTCACCACCCATACTCATGCCACCTATAGAAGGTAGACCTTTACTACTATACATTGCAATAACATACATTTATTTGGGAGCACTATTGGCACAAGAAGATTCTGATGGAAAGGAACAAGCCATTTACTACATTAGCAGGACACTGAATGACTATGAAATAAATTACACCTTCACTAAGAAACCTTGTTTGGTGGTGGTATTTTCTATCCGACAGTTGAGGCATTACATGTTGACCCACACAGTGAGGCTCATAGCAAAGATTGATCCGTTAAAATATCTACTCAAGAAGGTTGCTTTAATCGACAGACTAGCCAAGTGGGTCATGCTTTTTAGTGAATTTGATATCTAGTATGTGGAAAGGAGAGCCATCAAAGGTCAAGTAATTGTTGAAAAATTATCTGAAGCTCCATTAATTGATGATCATCCTATGAGAATTGAGTTTCCTGATGCAAACATTCTCACTATGACAACACAACAATGGAGGCTTTATTTTGATGGGTCATATACACAAAGAGGGTCTGGTGTGGGAATATTGTTTCTTTCACCTCAAGGACACACCATCCCAATATCCTATAGACTCATGTTTCCATGTACCAATAATGTAGCCGAGTATGAGGCACTAATCATTAGCGTCAAGGTAGCAACTGAATGGAAGGTCACAGAGCTACAAGTGTATGGAGATTCGCAATTAGCTATTTATCAAGTCAATGATGAATATTAGATAAACGACAAGAAGTTGATGCCATATAAAAAGTTGATTGATGATCTCAAAAATTACTTTGTGGATATCAAATTTGAGAAAATTCCAAGGGCAGAAAACAAAGTTGCGAATTCTATGGCGACAATTGCATAGTCTTTTACAATTGCCAAAAAAATGTGGTCATTATGAGTTTATGGTATAACAAGTGTCAAATCTTGCCTATAATAATCTCAAATCACAAACCATATTGCACATAGATGATGTTCAATCATAACTCTATGGAAAGACCTATTCTTACCTAAAAGACAAAATCCTTCCTCCTGATCTTTCTAGAAACTAGAAACACAACTTCATTCGTTAATCCACTTGACACACCTTAATTGCTGACATACTTTACCGTCAAGGTCTGGATGGTACTCTTCTCTAGTGTCTAGAACATAATGAATCTGAAATAGCCTTGCATGAGGTTTATGAAGGTATTTGTGGAACCCATTCAAGTGGGCTAACTCTAGCAAAGAAACTCCTTCATCTAGGGTATTACTGGTCAAACATGGAGAAGGAGTCTTATCATTTTGTTAAGAAATGCTAGAAGTGTCAGATCCATAGTAACCTAATCCATGCACCAACACAAGAATCACATCCATTCACATCAACATGGCCCTTTTTTCAGTGGGTCCTGGACCTGGAAGGGAAGATAAACCCATCTTCATCCAATGGACACAAATTCATAATCTTAGCAATGTAGTACTTTACAAAATGGTTAGAAGTGGTTCCTCTAACAATAATTACTAGAAATCAGATCTCATCTTTCATACTAAACTACATAATCTGCTAGTATGGCATACCTCAATCCATTGTTACAAATAATGGAAGACCTTTTAAAAATTAGGATGTCTAGGAATTGTGTGAAAAATTTCATAGCCAACATAATTTTTCAACATCATATTATCCTCAAGGAAATGGCCAAGCAGAGGCCTCCAACAAAACAATTCTAAAAATTCTAAAGAAAATGATCAATATTGTTGGATGTGATTGGCACAGTCAACTAAACCCAACTCTATGGGCATACAGAACCAACATTAGAACACCACTAGGAGCTACACCATATGTCTTGGTATATGGATCAAAGGCCATACTACCCATTGAGGTTGATATTCCATCACTCTATGTGTCACTAAAGGGAATGATTTCATATGAGTCTTATAGAGTGTCCAAACTTCAAGAACTGGAACTATTGGATGAACATCATCAACAAGTTGTTAATCATTTACAGGCATACCAATAGAGAATGTATAGGAGCTAAAATCACAGGGTAAATCCTAGAGTCTTTCAGGTTGGTGACTTGGTCCTAAAGGAAGACCCTAGAAATCAGCAGGATAGAGAAAAGAAAGGGAAATTTGAACCTAACTGGCTAGGTCCTTTTGTTTTCATATTGGTCTATGGATTAGGAGCCTATCAACTATCAACACCTGAAGGGGATCTGTTTGATGAACCTATCAACACTATCCATCTTAGAAAATTCTACACTTGAATCACTTAGTGCATGGTTCAAGTCCTAGAAAAATAGTTGCCTTGATGAAAACCTGACAAACAAGCATCTCGGTGAAAGAAAAATACAAAAATATACAAATATACAAATACAAAAATATACAAAAATACAAAAATAACAAAAAAAAAAAGTGCAATAAAAACATGTAGTGAAAACCTAGAAACAGGTGCTATTTATGATTTAACCATCTTTTCCATCTATTGGATGCATGTCATGGTCATTAATTTCACCATCACTTTACATCCATTATCATAAAATTGCAAGTGGTCATGTCTCACCCTAGCTTAGAGGCAACATCTAGACCTCACTAGGGGTGTTAGGTCTCAAAAATGTAGGTTTGAACCATGAGAGGTTGCCAAGGTCTCACAACATTTATGGCTAACATACAAGGCCAAGTGGTTAATTTGAACCTTCTACTCTTTAGGCTCTGTTAAAACTAGGTAGGTAAACCTATATAAATGAGGAAAACATAAACTATATACTTCCTACTTGAGCAATCTATCCACAATGGCAATTGGAAGTGGAGAGATAAAATCATAATTAGATATAAATTTTATAAGCAATATGTTCGGTTAACAAATGTGGAATTCTGAAATAATGATTTAATGAAAATAAGTGAATTAACATGGGTGAGACCAATGCCCTATTGGGTATATGGAGTCCAATGAAGACTTAGAAAATGTGACCCATAATGGCAATAACTCAAACTATTTGGCACACCGATATAAGTTTATAACTTGTATAAACATGCAAGTAAATAGTTGACAAACTCTACTTGAGATAGATTGACAACCCTAATTATACGGTTCTCCTTAATAATCCAATTAACACTACCAAATTATAGTAAATGACTAAAAGGATTTAATCTTTACTAGAAAGAACCAATCAACCATATCACACGAAAACAACAAATGTGAATCAATAAACCACATATACACTTGATATACCAGTTTAAATAACAGAGAAGCATTAAAATGGAGACAACTAAATAATTGAATAATTCAGACAAATAGTTGATACCAAAATTAGGCAGCAAAACAAGAAACCTTCATTGGCTTCTTCAAAATTTATACATGCATCATGGTCATCACAACATAGAAATTCTGAAAAATTTACTCTACTCTGACTACTCTAACTTCCAACCCTTATTCTATCTCGAACTTTTGCTTTTATACATGTTAGAGAACCTTTCCCATGCCTTTTGGTTTCTATCTATTCGAATTCTCATGAAAGGCCAAAATTCACGCCACTTTAGAACAAAACACAACTAAAAAAATTAGGCATCCGACGTGATAGCAACAACCACTTTATCATGTTACCGTGTGCCTTCATTTCCACTGTTGTGGTACCATGGTGGCCTGCCTTTGCCTTGGTCTCCTTATTGCTCTATCATGGTCACCATTCTAACCCTTCGTGGTATGGCAGTATCTTCCCATAATTTCTCTCTACCGCCCTACCACGCACTACAATTTGGCTTCCATTGGTATAGTGGTGACTTGCCTTGATCATCACCTCCACCGCTCTACCATGGTCTTTGTTCTAACCTACCATGATATAGTGGTCTCTTCCTTGCATTGCTCTCTACCACCCAACTGTGCACCACATTCTATCTTCTCATGGTATGGTGGTGACCTATCTTTTCTTTTCTCTCCTTACCGCTCTACCACGGGCCTTGTTTCATCCCTTCATGGTGTGGTGGTATCTTCCTATTACTGCTCCTCTGCACACCACATTATCGCAAGCTACTTGTTGACCCTTTGCGATATGGCGATTGTCTTCAATTATATCACCCAACCGCGGGCTTTGTTTTGTCTCTCTACGGTATGGCTGTATCGGCTTGGACTATTCTCCTTACCGCTCTACCACGAGCCAAGTTCAAACTCCTTGCGGTATCGCAATATACCTTTATAAAACGCCCTTCACTTCACCACTGAACTGCAGGCCAAGTTTCTGCCCTACACGGTATAGCGGTAAGGGTATGATGTGACTATTCATAACCGTGATACCGTGAGCCACTTTACAAAGGGCTACAATAAGGAGGTAAAAGGAAAAGTTAAGAAAGGTTGATGTTAAGATAGCGGTATGGTGGTAAAAAGAAATTTTAGTATTGTGGATGGAGGTAAAATTATTTTACATGAACAAGATAGCAAAATATTTGGGTTCAAATGGAAAAAACCCTTAGAATTTTTATGAAAATTCTGGTTCTAATAGGGGGCAATAAAACATCAAGCTTAAAAAAATGGGCAAACTATAGGAAGACAAATGCAACCCAACTTTGAACATCAATCACCATCAGGAGCACATCAAACATCTATATCATATCAAAATCCAAAAATAGGTCAAAAATCACTCAAAAAGTCAAAAAATAGAGTCATCTAGTCGACCTACGTGGTCTCTGTGTGTATAACATAGGCAAGGCTAATCTTTGATCAGCCCTCAAGGCCCCTAGGATAGGTCTTTGGTCAAAATATCGAAAATCATAAAATCAAGATGGATGATCTAATCTGAAAATAGATTGAAATGCTTTAAACAAAGGTTGGACATGTTACACTTTGATCATCATTATCATTTCTTTGGAGCAACTCGATGATGTATTGAACTAGAGAAGCAAGGAAGGAGAATGGTATTTTCTTTCTCTATTGTCTGTGAATTAACCATAATTACTATGTGAATTATCATGGGAAATTCTCTACAAAGTATCATGGATGGCATCCATTTCACATAGGAAAGTGGTAAATTCATGTCCGATTTATGTAAGAAATGCTCAAGTCATCTCGGTTTAATTATACCTAGCTGCTTGTGTTTGCTTGCAATATCAAAAATCATGGAAGTGATACCAGGTTATCGTGGTCTAAATTATACCATTGATGCTTGTACTCACTTTCAACATTTTTAAATCTCTATGATGATACAAAGCACAAAAGTACTATTATAATGCCAATATTTGCATATAGATGTGCATGATAAAATTAGATTGCATTCATAATAGTTTTTACATCTACATAATGTTTGTTACAAAAGCTCGTGAAGGATTCAAATTAATGATTTTATATCATAATGGATTGAGTATACTTGACATTTAACAAAAACATCATTATTATCATATAGTTGCATCATCATTTTTATTGCATACATTAGAAAGCATTTAATTATCATTTCATCATTCATACATCTAAATCAAATAATTTTACATTTATCGTATCATATTTTCCATATCACATAAAACATAAATCTCTATCATCACATTTTCATTCATCCATCAATCATATCATGGATCATACATTCATTCAACATATCATTATCGTATATCATTTAATCTACTTATTACGTCATATCATTACATTTCCATTTATCATATCATTTACCACACATCATTTTCATCCATTAAATACATCATATATTTGCATTTACACCAAAATAAAAGTATACACATCCCATTTACATCACATATCATATATCATTTAAACACATCATATTCATAACCATATATATAATTACATCATCATATAAAACTACACATCATCATGCATATACATGATACATCCATACATCATCATTATATACATCATACATCCATACATCATCATTATGCACATCATAGCATATCATCATCATTATAAACTGCAACCATAAAGTTTCTCACATGGCATATAGAACATAGGAAATTAAATGCATCCATCATAGAATCATATAAAACAAATAACAGATCACTAAATCCACTACATATCATATAAATCTCAAAATCATAAATTTCAATTATACAAAGATGTCTGAAGCATAAAGGAGATACAACATCAAAAATGGTTTTCGATCACAAAACTAGAGTATACATCATGTCTCAAAAGTATCATAGGATCACATAATGAATCTATGAAGTACTACCTCCAGATGGTGTAGGCATCTTTGGGCTAGTACCTCCACCACTAGATGTATCGAGATCTCTCAAATCTCTCCATGGTGGTTGAGTAAGACTCTCACTAATAGTCCTAGTATGAGTCATGCCTGATTGCAACGGTGCATAACTAACTCTTTGCTCAGAGGGGACTGCATCATGGTATCAACCTCTTTAAAACTTTGCCTCTTAGCCCACACAGAGAACCTCTCTCATGTAATCACCCATGGTGGTACCATTAGCTATCCTCTATAATCTCTTTACAGTAGTCTATTATTTCTCTACAATTTGTCGAGCACCATCTCGATTTGTTTTCAATGTGGCAATTTTCCTGTACAATCGCCAACTATCCCTATACCTATGAAAGAGCCTAAGCATGAGCCTAGGCTTGAGTTTTCATCTATGCTTGTGTCTGTGATAGAAAACCCTACACCTGCACTGGCTGTCCCTATAATGTTTGTACCTGCACCTATAAACTAGCAATCTGAGACTGTTGATGTTGTGATGGTACCCCAATATGCACACACTGCTCAAATAGTGCTATCAATGATCACCTCTTTTGAGGCACCATAAACTCCCATACATCCACATCGCCCTAATCTCCAACATTTTCATCATCACCCCCATTGTCCTCTCCCTCCTCACCACTATCATCACCCTCATCCTCATCACCACCTTTGTCACCATCTCCACTGTCATCATCCCCCTCATCATCATCACTATCCTCCTCCTCCAAAGGTAAGGGAGTTGGCTCATCCTGAATAGTAATCTGCAGAAAGGGGTGTAATACCAAATACTCTATAAACTCAGTTGTGATAGGTGCCACAATGTTGTCTGGATGAATATCCTACTATGTAGGTTGTAGAGCCTAGAACTACTTAATAGAAACATCATATGATAGGCAAGGTCCCCAATATGCTACATCCATTTGATGTCAACCATAATAAGCAATGCCCTGGGGCATGCCCTGAATGTTGCCATATTGTTTGAGTACCCTCCTCGGTAAGAATATCTCCAATATAAACTAAGTCTGACCAATCAATACCATTGTCTGACAGAGATATGGCAACTGGACATCATCATTGTCCCAGTGCTCACAATCAAAATAAGGTCTCCATGTGACGGCCTCAACATCATCCAATACTTGTCTCCAATGCTCTAGCTTACCTAGTCTAGGCTAAGTAGGAAGTCCTATATAAATATGCACATATTGCCTCATGGCTAGCCATTGTCTCACCATCACTAGATGTGTAATAGTGATATGCTCCCACGCCCACACCTGAAGTAAAGTGACTCCAGTCAATAAAATTTGACCTCCAAGGTACACCACTGAATGAAAATCATGATAAAGGTGGGAAAGCATGCACATGCCCGAAGCATATCTCATCCCGTGAATGATCATGCTCTCAAATACACGGCCCCAACCAATAGAGAATCATTTTGACCTATGATCAGGACAAAGGAATCCTCCAATGAATCCAGCAAGAACTATCAAAAAAGTGGCATAAGCATCCACCATCTCACGCCATGAGATCCACAAATCCTATCATCCTGAAATACCCTCTGGAGAGCATCAGTTCCACTCTGCTCAAATGAATCATAAATGAAAATATCCTTGACAACTGGTATCCACAGAATCCTCTAGACATCCTCCAAGGTGACTATGATCTTGTCGGTAGCTAGGTGGAAGGTGTTATGCTCGTTGTGCCACCTCTCCACTAAAGTTTTCAAGAGGCCCTGATTAATCTTAATCTGGGGCATATCAAGTAAGGAGGACAATCCACAACATACAATGATAGTTGTCTCATGCTAGGCCAGATGTCGTATCAAATCAAATGTCTAAGGAAATCACTCTCTAATCTGGAGGTTCATTAGAGCCTCCTATCATCATGAAATATTCAAAGTCAATACTCTTTTGTCAAATCATCAAAACATCACATATCATATCAACCTAATCAACTCTTGGTGAGATTTTTGATTAAATATTGTGAGTAAACATCATTGAACTTCACCTAAAAAGAGGTCAATCATCAAACATCATTGAACCTCATATATCATGAGGTCAATACATCAAATCAACCTTGCCTATCATAAGTTTTATCAATCAAACCATAATTATTTCTCGCCTATCATGAGGTTGAAATTCATCTACTTGATCAGGATCATCAATCACATCAAACCGACAGCTGGCAGGATAAAAAATTGAAAAAATCAAGGAAAATTTTGACAAAATTTATCAATCTGAATTTGAAGTGCTAAAACAATCACTCAAAGTGCTAAATCATCAAAAGTGCTATTTCATTAGGAAAAAGTTCTATTTCATCAGGCAAAAGCACCATTTCATTAGAAGTGCTATTATAGCAGGTCAAAGTGCTAAAACAAAAAGTCAAAGTGCTGAAGTTTTTGTCCTAAGCACCAAAACATTCAAAGCACTAATTAATTCTACCAAAGCACTAAACTATCCTATGAAAGTGCCAAAACATTCAATGTGCTAAAACAAAGAGCCAAAGTGTTATATCAGCATGCAAAAGCACTAAAAGATATAGAAATTTTGAAATCCGAAAAATGTACGAAAAACAAAAAATGCACATACAACGAGGGGGTTAACAAGTATGTACCGGAGGTCCGTAGATAGCCGAGTAGTGGTAACATCGAACACGCTCGAGCCAGTGAGTATGGTAGGGAATCGACATCTTGCTCCAAATTGCACAAATGGCTCTCTCTCACAAAATTTTAAAACTCAAATGCACAAATGAGTTTGACCTTTTTGACATTTTATAGGTTATTAAAGTGGATTTTTATGGGATTAATTATTTTTTCTAATGGGAGATTAATTGAAATTCATCCAAGGGCACTTTCTATATGATTTTTCAGGAGATAAATTATTTCACCACCAAATCTTCATTAGATCTATATAGAATCATAAAAAAAAATCATAAAAATTTGATTTTTGTTGGAAATTGCGATTTTTTTTTTGAAAAAAAGAATCATCAATTTATCTCTTGAGGGGGCATATATCCATCAATTGCCTGAAAATCATGTCTGGGGCATACTGAAAAATTGTCATTGATACTAGCAGCAATAGCAAAATTTTCTTTAAAGCAATGTGTAAACACATCACTTCAAAGAGGGGGAAAATGTTTACACCTAAAAATGGCCTGGTGAATATAATTAATTAAATTTGATTGATTTGATTAATTAACATTTATTTCATCTACTATTAAATAAATAGAAATATTTATTTATATAGTTCATCTTAATTTCTTCAATCTTTATTCTATTATTTTCATCTTAATTAAATAAATGAATTTCACTTTGTTTTATTTAATTATCATAATTAAATTCATCTACTATTAAATAAATAGAAATATTTATTTAATTAATTCACATTCTAATTCTTTTATTCTTCAATTTTAATTAATTATGCAACTTCAATAGTTTGTGTTATTTAATTATCACATCATTCAATCTTAATTAATTAAACAAGGTTAAATACTTTGTTGTTTAATTATCATATCTCTTCTATATTTATTTAATAAAAAAATTCCATAGTTTGTTTTAATAAATTATTTATCCCCTTTTTACTAATTTGAATAAACCAAAATATTCAAATAAAGACATAAATGAAAATTTTCTCTATTCACTCACTTATGAAATTATATATTATATGTCTAATTTATGTCTAAATTAATTGACTCAATCTTCACGGGAAAATTTGTAGGCAACTTCTTCATCCTCTTCCATCAATTCTTCCTATCATATGGCTGAATGTTTTTGTGGGGAAGAACAATCCCCATAATCTTCTCAATTCCTTCATCCTTCACCATTCAATCCTCAAGATCAAATCCAGACCTTTGTTGTGTTGCCTCTTCACAAATCTGCTACCAAGAAATCTATAAATACAGCCTTTCTCCATAGGAAACGAATCCCTCATCTTTGTGCAAATTTAGTTTGCAGGAAAAGCAATCAAGCATCTTAGCATTCAAGAAATTCAGCATAAAATCATTTAGAAATAGCAATCATAGCATCTGTAGAATCAATATCATGGCTACATTGTAGATTACTATGACTTACATCCATCAGTTTTCATGTTAGCATAGTTTATAGTAGGATCAATATCATTTAGAAATCACCATATAGAAATAGATCATTGCATTTAGGATCATTTAATTCTCTAGATTGGAATTTTAACAATCACAATTCTTACCAAATATGAGAGCCCTCTGTGACTTAATAAATCTTTGGAGATAGGAAACAATGAGATGCTTTCAAGTTTTTTGTGCTTTAAACTAGTTAACTGTTGTTAAATTTTGATATAATGTTTCATTAAGAAGTGTTTGTAGTTGTTTTACTTATTTACTTATTTCACACTTATAGTAGGTATAGATAGAGTAATAGAGAGGGAAGTGGGGAGGGGAAGGTGTAGAGAGGTTGTGTGTGAGAGGGAGATAGGGAGTGGTATGGTGTGTGGGATAGAGGGAGGGAGAGAAATATGGAAGGAGTGAGATAAAGAGAGGTAGGGTGGGATATAAAGGTATAAATATAGTGAGGAGAGAGGGAATTAGGGAGGGAGTGAGGGAGTTAGAGGTAGGTGGAGAGAGGTTGTGTGGGAAGAAAGCATAGAGAGAAGGAGGCAGGGAGGGATAGAGGTAGGGTAGGAGAGGTTGGCATAGAGAGATCTAGGGAGGTGGGATGTGTAAGAGGTAAAATTAGAAGAGGATAACAATAATAAATTCAATCAATAAACTAAAAGATAAAGGATATAACCAACTTACCAATGAGATTAAGGATGAGAAGTCATGAATCCAAAATAAAGGTTAGATCAAACAATCAAAACATAAATGAATTCAAAACATAAACAACCTTACCAATCACATTATTGGGTAACTATGGTTGAAAGATATGTTGGATTCCTTCAAGACAAACCCTCCATGATAGCTTGCAAAAGCAAAGATGATGACCTAGAATGTAATGATGTATGCTTAATTTGTTCAAGAATCACTTGGACATGATCTCTCCAAAAATTCTCTAGATGAATTATGAGAAGGATGAGGGTTGTTTTTATAGATTTTGAGAAATTAGATAAAGGGATAGGATTGAGTTGGAATTCCCAAAAAGAAAGGTTGAGATTTATCCTCAACACCCAGAAAGAAGATTGAATCAAGGAAGATCAAGAGATCACATCAGTTAGAACTCAAGCTTGCTCCACCATTTTAGGAAAATGGTTAGGATATTTAATATCAAGGGATGAGAATTGATTTCAAGATCAAGGGATAGAAATGGTTGAGACAAGTTAGTTGAGATATTTTGAAAAGGAATTTTCCTCAAGAATATGCTTTGTGGAGGGAAAATAAGATAATTAAATAATTAGGATTTATTTAATCATGTGACAAGAAGATTAAAAGGTGGGATAATTAAATAATAAATATTATTTAATCAGTGGGATTAGAAGAATATAGATGATACTAAAATAATTGGGAATTATTCAATTAGGATGATAAAAGGGGAATTAGTGATGAAATCAATGAATTAATTAAACAATTCAGGATTATTTAATTAATAGAGAGAAATAGGGTTAATTGGTGAAAATGATGTTAACAGGGGATTAATGATGCAAATGAAGTGAAATCCAAGGATTATGATGAAAATGTGTTGATGATGGAAATGTGTCGATGATGGAAAAATGTGATTCTGAATGTGTGATATGTGTTAAGTCATTTTGACATGTCTACCTTTTTCCCCTCTTTGACATAATGCACTTATTGTGTTGTTTCAAATAATTTGATGCTTAGATCATGATTGAAAAAAAATTGATGATGTCCCACTATGCCCTAGAAATTAGTGGAAATATGATAAGGTGTTGGACTGCCCCCTCGAGAGGTCAGCCAAAAAAATTACTTTTTAAGTTTAGGCTCATGACAATATTCAAGAGTAGTTTAGATGCGTAGATGATGGAAAATTAGACCCTAGGGGTCGTGTTTAAGGTTTAGGATGATCCCAAATGCTCAAAATTTAACCTAGGAGGGTGAATCAATGAAGATCAGGAGATCACATAAGTTAGAACTCAAGCTTGCTCCACCATTTTAGGAGAATGGTTAGGATATTTAAGATCAGCGAATGAGAATTGATTTCAAGATCAAGGGCTAGAAATAGTTGAGATAAGTTAGTTGAGATATTTTTAAAAGGAATGTTCCTCAAGAATATGCTTTGCGGAGGGAAAATAAGATAATTAAATAATTATGAATTATTTAATCATGTGACAAGAAGATTAAAAGGTAGGATAATTAAATAATCAATATTATTTAATCATGTGGGATTAGAAGAATATAGATGATACTAATTAAATAATTAGGAATTACTGATGAAATGGATGAATTAATTAAACAATTTAGGATTATTTAATTAATAGAGAGAAATAGGGTTAATTGGTGAAAA
>CM021105.1:159192151-159282957 GCA_007115665.2 Sequoiadendron giganteum
CTACATCAACATTGCTCCCACAACCTATTTTTCCTAGTACCCAAAATTTACCTTCACATAGCGGAAATGAGTATGACCTTGTAGAACAACTTCGTAACACTCATGCTAAGATATCCCTTTGGGATTTTATTTAAGAATCACCTCTTTACCATGGAATGATTCAAAATTATTTACAACAAGTTGTTATCCCTCCTAGTGTGCAACCAAATGATGTGGCAGCTATGATTGATAATATGAATTCACCTAAGTTGGACATTGTTTTTCATCAAAGTGAATTACCTCCTTTGGAAATACAAAAATAAAATGATGCTTTGATGATAGTGGCTAGTATAAAAAATGGTACTAAGTAGTTTGGAATTAAACCTACTCTAATTTATAATGGTTTGACACTCAATGATTGTAGTATAAATATTTTAGATAAGATTGGAGTAGACAAGAGTAAAATTCAATTGGATTCTTTATCTATCTGTGGATTTGACAATGTGGGAAAACAACTGCTTGATGTGGTAACATTACCTATTAAAGCAAGTAAGGTTACATTGAAAACTTATATTCATGTCATGGTCCTCAAGAGCTCTCACAAAATCTTCTCTTGGGTAGGCCATGGATTCATGCAATGAATGCGGCACCTTCAATGGTACATCATCTAGTGAAGTACACTTACAAAAAAAAGGTTCACACAATCAAAGATGACCTATAATCAAAAAGTTGTTTACAAAGTGAAATATGAATGAAAAATCCTTTGAGAACATTGATACAAAATTCAAAATTGGAACCAACACATGAAGAAGAACAAGAAAAGTGTTTTCCATCAATCACAAAACTATTGGACAATGATTGTCCATTGGATTTTACACCTCCATTCATGGGAGAATAGAATATTACACACAAATTAGGGAAAGAGAAAGAAGTTTCCATAATATCAACACAATCCGAGTCATCAAAAATATGTGAGTCCACAACTTTTAGCAAAGAAGAGGAAAACATAAATTATACACCCACATATGATGAGTGTGATCATGAGAAACCACCTTCTCCAAAAGAAATGAAAAAAAAATTATGGAAGAGGTTATGTGATTTTGAAACAACTTGGCTATAATGGAAAAGGATGTCATGTTAAAGAATAAGTTATTCATGTCCCTATAGAGCCTACCGTACATGAAAAAACAAGAGGCTTGGTTATTGTCCTTCAAAAAAATTGAAAGCATCAAAGAGACCTTTGCTCAATATCAATGGAATCACACAAATCACTCCTATGACAAATATTTCTTCATTTTTAAACAAATTTCTTAGTGTTGATTAGGATTCATTAGATTTTACACCCTCCTTTATGGGAGAGTACAAAATATCACAATCTAAACCTAAAGAGTCTTGTGTATGTATGACACCTTGTAGTAAGCAAGAAACATCTATTTCCCAAAATCTTCTATTGATCAAGAGAGTACCTTGTTGAGGCTTATCCAAGCCTACTTGATATCTCTCCCTTCAAAACATGAAATGAATTCTATAAAAAAAGATAATTTTGTGCATATCATCGAGTGCATGGTCATTCAACCAATAAATGTTAGGCCTTGAGTAATAGAATTCAACATCTTAAAGATTGTCGTGCTCTTCTTTGTGTTGATGCACATAATTCCTCTTATCAATAATTAATTTCATCTTATCATGTTTCTCATCACTATGTGGCATTGGTAGATTTATGTATCTTTCTCATTGCCATTCATGGTGGTACAATCTTAAGGGCAACCATATTTCTCATGGTAGAAACATTATAGCCCTTGGTGGTTGTCCTTGTCTCTATTCTTGGGGAGTAATGTGTATAGATGTGAATTTTCACCCCTAACAAAAAATCCTCTATTACCCCCTTACACTTTAGAAAACCTAAAGTGAAGGCTTAATTCCACTTAAGCTCGTTGCTCTCACCACACTTGGCACACACTTTGTGTGTCGGTGGGGGCATTTATGTCAAGGACACCCATGTAGTGCACAGACATCCGTGTGGCATGCTTACATCCCTGGAAGATTCCTGTGACTGGAGTCTATAGAGATGTTACACTTCCTATTGGAAGTCGAAGTATAACGCCCCTCTTCGGCAGGCCAACTCGAATATGGTCGTTCTTCTAGCTTTCTTTCATATTCTTCATTCCTTCATCCATTTTCAAGTTAGTTCATCTCTTCACATTCTCTCCACACTTTCAAGCATTCATTCACAAGAATTTTAGCAACACTTACACTCCATAGAAGCAATCCACTACTCCATCACTCTAATAGTGCAAGTGTAGGACAAACACCATGGGATTAGAGGCTTGAGTTCCTATCATTTTCTCCTCCACTAGCCTTGAGTGCTTTGGATGGAGGTGGTAAGCTCCTCTTATATTCTCTATCATTTTGGTTGAGTAAGCAAGTACTATTTTGTAGTGTATTTTGTTTACGTAGCTTGTATTCCCTTCTTTATCATTATTTCTATCATTGCAAACTTGGTTGTCCATGGAGGTGGAACACCAAAATGGGGGTATGACTAAGGCAAACCCCTAAACAACCCCAACATTTTCCCCTTTTCTGTGTGTAGGTGGAGAGATCTTGGAGAAGCTAGCGAGAAGATTACTGTGTGAGATCATCTTCCTCACCCTTGTGGTAATATATTTCCTTTATCACATTCATCTTTATGTTTCACTCTTCTTAATCTTATTCAGTCGTTCTAGAAACTTTTAAACTAGGCTGATAGTCCTTTCTTAAGGCTTAAACCTTGTCTCTTTGGTTTTATAGCCGTATAGACACCAACACACATGCGAGATGCCAGCGCATCACACTGTCATCCCAAAACCACACTTTTGTCCTCTTGACAAAGAGCTACCTGAGACATAGAGTTAACCTGAAAAAGTGATTCGTCTAGTCTCCTCTCAACATTGGGTGATCCCACAATACTAGTTTACAATTTTTGGGCAAATTGGACACTGAATTGATTTTTTTAAACTAAATCTTCACTTTCGGGCTCCTATAGCGGCTAAAATGTGAGGAATTTGAAGATGATGCAAACTAGTGATTTGTGAAATTTTGTCTATAGGTTTTAAATATATTTTTTTCAAAAAATTTGGAATCAGATTGTACTTTTATTTTCATCTCCTTCGAAAACTAGTTTTTATCACTAAACAACATTTTTAAGGAGTGATGCTCATCGTACACAACATAATTTTTTTTGTATGAAGGATAAAATTCGAATTTTTCAAATTTTAGATTTGTAACTATGATATCTAACCAGTTCATTTGGTTTCATAGTGTTTTATTAAATATTTTTTCCTTAATCAAGTTTCGAAGTCAAACCAATTACAATTTAGACATAGGTGTACTGTATACAACATAACTTTTTCTATATGTATCAAAATTCAAATTTTATTTTTTTTAATGGATCAAGAACATCAATACCAACCTTGAGAATATTTTTTAAAATTATTTTTTGATAATATTCTATTTTTCCACATGTACAGAACATAGAGCTTGATTTTTGGTGAGAAACCTACATTCACAAGAAATAAAAAATAAATATAATAATCAAATTAAATTTAATTAAAATTATACTTTTTTGGAAGATTATAATAAGGAATATATACTTACAAAAAATAAATTTTAAATGAATTCATTTGATCCCCCAAAAGGTAAATCAAAAGTGGTTTTTTATTAGCATTTTGATAGGTGTAAAGGAGACTCTGTTATAGGTATGGTTTAAAACTAGCAGGGTTCTATACAAGGGGAATTGGTCTAAGGTGGTTTGATAAAATAATCTTCAATTGGAATCCTTTAAAGGGAACTTTTCAAGATTTAAATCATTATATTTTCTAAAAATATGTGATTTTAGCAAAAATCAGGATCTCCCAGAAAGTGTAAACCACTATTGTGGAAACACCGCATTTGGGCTTGCTGAGTGATCGAAGGACCCCATAGTTCTCATCATTCTCATCCTGAATATCCTAACCTTCCTTTAAATTGAGGTAAGTTAGGGCAGCCTTACCACTCTTGGCCTTTCGTGACCTAGGGCCTTGCAGTGGTTGGTCCCCCTTTCCTACATTTTTGGTGAACCTGACGTGAACCATTTTGGTTCCATTTTGCGATATTGAAAGTCCCTTTTCCTTGTGTCCTAGGAGTGTTGTAGGTGTGAGTGTTGTAAGTATTTTTCCTTGCAACCCAACCTGCAACCCCTAGTAGGCATAGCTAGAAGGTTTCGATGGTGTTGTGTAAATAAACCTTAATCGGGTCAGTATCCTATCTCGTAAACCTTAGGAGGCTTTGTAGAAGTACCGTTTGGTGTGTGCGATGGCCTCTTTCTTAAACCAACCTATTCCCCTTGTGCAGACTGTGAGTAATGGTACTAGCATAATAGGGAACCAACTTGCTGATGGGCTTCAATAGGGAACCATCTCCTCTTACATTCCTGCGAGGATAAATGGTAATACCGTAGCAAGTGTTCTCATTGATCTGACATCTCAAGTGAATATCATAACTGAGGAGATCATTCTAATTAACTTCCTACATAAGGATGGGTATGATGCATGTGAGAGTATCATCCACACACACGACAAAATTTTTGTAACTCCTATTGAGAGTATTGTCCTATCGGTCCTCGTTGGACCTAAATCTATGAGCCTTGAGTTCAATGTCATCCAAAGGTCCGAACTCTTTAGAGTGAAGCAAGGCATCCCCTAGATGGTAGCTATGAATGAAGTTCCCTCGGTTGTGCACAAATGTCTGAATTTTGTTCATAGAGGTTTGGTACATGTTGTCCACGACACCGATTGCAGGTGGTAGCTATACCCTAGATTACTTTTGGCTTGTGTCTCTTGGTCCTCTCTTGCCTAGGAAGGACCTCCTGTACCATACATATCAAAACTATAAGAAAGGGTGTGCTAGGCCGAAAGTGAGGTACCCTCCTTTGCCTTATGTTGTTTCACATAGAGATTGTCTAAAGGTTGGCAGTGATGCTGCCAAGGCGCGTAGAAGGGAAGAAGAGAAGCGGTCTTGAGATCCTCCCTCTTCCTCTTTCATTCTTCAGCCTGATGCTTCCTCTCACTCTACTATGGCACCATCTACTTCTACGTTGCAAAACCCCATGGTGCTCACTTGGTGAAAGGCTAAGTGTCTTACATTTGAGCTTACCGTCTTACCCACGGAGCCTAGGCAAGTTTGGTATGGTAGAAAGAAAGCCCCCCATGGAGATTCCTCTATGTCTCAGCCTCCATGGCCTCTTACTATTATTTCTCCTAAAATAGTGAAAGGGAAGAGGCACACTGCCGAGGTGCTAGAGTCGATTCCTCCCGTCGTTTCTGAACCTTCTCGTCTTGCTCCCATCCAAAAGTTTGTCCTCCCCCTATAAATAGTCATGGAAGACACTCCCATGGCTAAGCAGGAACCTTTGGTCCCTTCACAAGCTCTAGATTTTGGTTTGAAGAGCCGTAGAAACTGCCTTGTGCATGAGTGTAAGCACCAACGAAAGGATCTCCTAGCCGAGAAAGCTTCCTTATAGAAGAAGGAGGAGGAGAAGACAACACCTCCTATTGTGTCCTCCTCTCTACCTCCTTATGCCCCTATCCAAACTAGCTCTGAATCACTTTTGGCTTCTATTGCAAGCGCACATGCGCTCGGAAAGGTGTAGGTGTTTATCGCTCCTTCTATAGAGCCGCCTCTGTTGACTTTCATTCCATATGTCTCACCATTCCCAAAGCCCATGGATATGATTAATACTTTGGTTGTATCCACTATAGTTATTTCCTCTTCTCCCTCAATCCTCCTGGCTTTGTCTGTGGGGAGTTCACCTCCTCTGACAAAGAAGAAGGTAGAGCATGGTCCCTCCAGCAATGGAGGATGTAAGAAGAACCCACCTTCCCCAAAAGGTGGCCCCATGATGATTTGTTTTGTCTTAGTAATGGAACCAGTTCCAACCTCCCTTGAGTTTGTCACCGCTCTTGAGTCTCTTGGTGAGCCTAGCGGTGAATCTCAGGTGCAAACTCCTCCATCCACTGAAGTGAAACATGGCACTCTCGTTAAGTGCCTGTTCAACTCAGTGGATGAAGTTCCGACCTTGTTAGCGATGTTCACAAATTCATTGACTTTAGACCCACAAGAGTTGAGTGATGGAGACCTCACAGGTCCCTCTACCTTGGCCCTTGTTGCGAGAGGATCAAAAGCTCCTCCCCTTAACATTACACCATTGCAGGCTCATCACCCTTCCTATGATGATCTAGAATGGGAAGCTAATGAACTCTTGGTTGACCAGTGTTAGGGGGAGACCCTCTTCTTGACCTTTAGATTAGATGTGTGTGTGTACTATGACATGTTTCAATGTGATCATGCTATATGTGCCTAGATGACCCTTGTCACCCCTATTGGTGCTTGGATATAGGCGTGGTGTTTATATTGTAAACCTTCATCTATATGTATCCTTATTCTTCCATGTTTGTGATTGACTTTTGGTGAATTGGGGATGATGCAAAGCATCGAGAGCATTTAGGCTTCCTTCCATGTTGACCCAATTTTTTATTATTTTACTTTGTATTTCATGCATTCTTCTTGATCTGGTTGGGGATTGATGATCTTTCACCTTGTACCATGGTTACCTTCTTTTTATAAATAAAGGCAGGTCTGACCCTGCAAAACCAAATCCCCCTGTGCTCTTTGTTTGTGTCTCCTTTTCCTTTCCTTGGTCTTTACCTTCCTATCTTCTTTTCTTGAGTTGTCCCTTTCATGTGTGACAATGTTACTTCTACATTACTTGGCCTTTAGAAAATGGATTCATTTCCAGATGAATATTTTCTCAAAGACCCTTCACATGCTTCTTCTTTAGAATGGCATTCTCGACTTGAAACCCTAACAGAACATGTTTCCTTCATCATGGGTTTGTAAAGAAAGGACTTGGAAACCTTCCTCTAAAGTTGGAATGGTCTTAGTCTTCCCCTCGCGTGGGGGCATGTCCTCCCTTTCTAATTCCTTGATGAAGTGAACATCTTTTAAAAGGATTCCTTGACGACGAATTGATTCAAGAAGGAAGACAGTAGCTTTTGAATAGTGTGTCCCTTGAGTGGGCCCCTCCTCTTCACGCTAGGTTCCCAAGGGACCCCTTTGAAATTTTTTCAACAAATTATATGGTGTCTAGCTTAGGGGAAGCCTGACTAGATTGGTTTCACATCTTCGCATCTAGCTCGGGGGCAGCCCAACTAGACCAGTTTCACATCTTCGCCTGTAGTCAAGGGGTAGCATGACTAGACCTACTTCACATCCTTACATGTAGCTTAGGGGAAACCTGAATAGACTTCACTTTTCAAACAATGCATCCCTTGAGTGGACCCTCCTTCCTTTTGAAGGGTTTCAGAGGGAGTCCTTTGAAAGTCTCACAACTTAATGATGGTCTATGTGACTATCAGTTCACTGGCCTACGTGACCACTTCTTGACATGTTCTATCTATGGGTAAACATGTCACCATCTTTGACTCTATGGAGTCCCCTTCACTTAGTCTCGTTCATGTGAGAGTTCTTGAAGGATACCTCCCTTGTAGGACCATGAGCCTGTGAGGCACTTTCGTTCTTTAGCTTTATAGTTCTATGGAGCTATGAAGTCCTTTCCTGCATTTCCAAGTTCACTAGACTGTACTCTGCTTCCTCATCGATTCAGGTATACATCTCTTACATTTCTACTTCTTACTAATCTTCTTTACCGAAGCACTCATCAATGCTCATGCTCGCTAAAGTGGGGGAAAAATGTATACACGTGAATTTTCACCCCTAATGCAAATTCATCTTTTACGCCCTTAAACTTTAGCAAACTTAAGGCAGAGGCTTAATTCCACTTAAGCCCATTGCTCACATCACACTTGGCACCCACTTTGTATGTCGATGGGGGTGTTTCTGTAGAGGATGCCCATGCACCGTGCAGATGTCTATGCGACACACTTACATCCTTGACAAATTCCTACTGCTAAAGTCTGCAGAGACATTACACTTCCTATTGGAAGTCAAAGTGTAACACCCCTCTTTGACTAGCCAACCTGAATATGGTGGATTTTCATCCTTTCCTTCATATTTTTCATTCCTTCATCCATTTTCAAGTTAGTTCATCTCTTCACATTCTCTCCAGACTTTCAAGAATTCATTCACAATATTTGTAGCAACACTTACACTCTATAGAAAAAATCCACTACTCCATCACTCTGATAGTGTGAGTGCAAGATAAACACCATGAACGCAAAGGCTTGAGTTCCTCTCATTTTCTCCTCCACTAGCCTTGAGCCTTTTGGACAGAGGTGGTAAGCTCCTCTTATCTTCTCTATCATTTTGGTTCAGTAAGCACGTACTATTTTGTAGCATCTTTTGTTTACATAGCTTGTATTCCCTTCTTTATCATCATTTCTAGCATTGCAAACTTGGCTGTTTGTGGAGGTGGAAACACCAAAATTAAGGTCTGACTAAGGTAGACCCCTAAATAGCCCCAAATTTTTCCCCTTTTCTATGTGCAAGTGGAGATATCTTGGAGCAAGCTGGCGAGAAGATTACTGTGTAAGATCATCTTCATCACCCTTACGGTAATATATTTCCTTTATCACGTTCATCTTTATGTTTCACTCTTCTTAATCTTATTCAGTTGTTCTAGAAAATTTTAAATTAGTCTGATAGTCCTTTCTTAAGGCTTAGACTTCGTCTCTCTAGTTTTCTGTCCATACGGATGCCAACACACCTTCGAGATGCCAGTGCGTTGTCCTATCATCCCATAATTGTGCTTCTATCCTTTTGCAGGGAGCTACCTTAGACACAAAGTTAACTTTAAAAAGTGACTCATCTAGTCTCCTCTCAGCATTCGGGCTTGCAGAGTGATCAAAGGACCCCATAGTTCTCATCATTCCCATCCCACCCATCCTAACCTTCCTTTAAACTGAGGTAAGGTAGGGTAGCCTTACCACTCTTGGCCTTTCGTGACCTGGGGCCATGCAGTTTTTGGTCCCCCTCTCTTACATAAGGATAACTAGTTTTGGGAGATGTGTATTCTTTCCAAGGTTCTCCTCTTCCTCTCTTTCTACTCAAAATACCAACATAGCAAGTATGTTGACATTTTAAGTGGGAGGCATATTGTCCCCCACTCATTTTTTGCATGTTCCGTTCTTAATGATGATAGCATAAATATCCTAGGAAGTGTGAAATTTTCATTCAAAGTGTGGCTTTCTTGATCTATTTTAAGTTTATTCTTTGTGGTGATATTATGCTTGATATCCTACAAGAGTATGACCTTTCTTTGCTTATGATATTCCTCTTGGTTGTAATGCTATGGTTTTTATTCCCTAACGTGTGAATCTTTTATTCCTTGGCTAGTCCTCTCTTGGTGGTGATGTCAAGTGTGACGTTCCCCAGGGAAATACCTCTCATGTATTAATTAAAAACCCCTTGATTATCTTTTCCACTTTATTGTATTTAAACCTTCCCATATTCCATGAATTTCTAGCATAATGCATCTTGCTAGCCTTGTGAAGCATGTTCATTTTGTGGCACCTTATCATATTTATCATGGAGTATAAATTTTGGTATGGTTGACATATGGGAGCTTGTATACCTAGCATAACTTTCCCATCTACCACCCTTTTGTAAGTACACACCTTATAGACCTAGTCTATGTTTCTCATCTTGCCTCGAGGGTTCACCTAGTGAATATTAGACTTCACTAGCACATATGAGTAATGTATTTCATGGCCACCTAGAATAATACATCTTGCTTTCTAGTGGATCCATTTGTTTCATGAGTGATGTTACATCCCTATGAGAGCATCATTTTATTTTTACAACACATTTGATGGACGATGTTTGGTATTTGAGACAGTTTAAGACTTAGGTCTCTCTACCTTACTAACTCAAATCCCTTTAGTACAAACCTTGTTTCCTAGTGTGCATCTTTCATGTGTCTTCTCCATGTCTCCACTACACTTGCATCGTTCTTGTTTTCATTTCATCATCATCTATATGTTATATTCATGTGTTTTCATTATGTATGCTTCTTTATTTTTGATATGTATGTATGTGTATCTTGTCTTGTTACACATCTCTTACATGTGTGTGTCCTTTGTGCTTATGTTTTCTTTCCATGGGATATTGGATCCTAGGGGATTGTGCAACCTCCTTGATATCCTATCTCTTCAACATTCATGCATTTGGACCCTCTCTTGACATATATTTGTCTACTTTAGTGTGAGTCTAAGTGTAATTTTATACTCTCACTAAAGTGGGGGATAAATGTAGTGTAGGGAATTGTTTACCTTTACAATCTCACAATATGTTTGCACCCACTTAATTAATTATACTTAATTAAGCCTCTAATTGACCAAATTTTGTATTCTAAATCCTTAATATTCCCATTTTCCAAAAGGGAAACCTATATTAAACAATCACCATTATTAATTAAAAAATATTGGATAATGTGTGTCTTGGACTTAGGGTCTAGGACCCAGGTCCTCGTTAAGTGAAAAGACTCATTTTTAAATAGGTTTTTGGTTGCATTTTAATGATTCAAATTCAAGTTTCAAGTGTTGAATTTTGGAATCTATTTTTCGGGAAATTAGATAAACACCTATAAATACAGTATTTTTATCAATTGAAATCCAAGCAACATTATCAATACTTTAAGAGATCAATCTTAAGAGAAAATATTATTGTCAAGAGAATTGAAGAGAAAATTTATCAATCATCTACAACAACATTCAAGATCATATCATCATGTCAAAGTTTATGTACATTCTTATTTCATGTTTTGGAGCTAACATTGTGATGTAGGTTTGAAGCATTCAAGAATAAATCAATCAATCCAATTCATTCAAGATCCAAGCCTTAGAGTGATGTGTTTGACTTCATTATTCTAAGGAAAACCTTTAAGGGTTTAGTGAGTTGTAACAAGATTTGTTCATTCATCAATTCCTTCATTTTGTCATTATTTCATTATCAAGGTTTAAGTACCAAACATGGGGTTTGACTAAGGCAAACCCACATTCATCCTAAAATAAACATTTTTTCTTCTCTTTTTGTATGTATAGATTTATAGGTGCAAAAGGATTGAAATTTGATCAAAAGAGAAATTTTGAAAAATTGCACAGGTTGTCACCATTATTGTCAAGCTACAAAAACTCACTTACAAATTTTATTTTCTGCTTTCTGACAATCAAACCTTGAGAAATTAGAAGCTTAGATCTGAGATCATAGGATTGCAAAAGCTAATTTTGGACCATTTCATTGAAACCCATTCACCCCTAGGCGAATGATTCCTTGATTAGATCTCAAAACCAACTTTTTATCATAGGTGAACACTATTAGATCCTTCTCAAATCTGCATACAAATTGTCATTTCTGTTTTTTTTATCATAGAATTTGGCATTTCAAGTGTTAGGTCATATAATTCATTTAGTCAATGCACTTTAAATAATTCTAAAATATTACAAATTAGTCATTTCCATCATAAAAAAGCAAAGATCTAAGGTCCAAAATAGGGTTGTCTCACTTAAAGGTTGAAAGTCAATCCTATCCCTTTATGATCTTCTCTATTTCTAATGAAATTGGGGAAAGGTGTGCTTGAATCCTAGGCCATTTCATTATTCCACATTGATTGAATTCAAACCCCCTTTTCCATTCATTTCACTTAGAAAATAATTAAATAATAAATAATCCCCTCCCTCACTTAGACATCCAACTTGGCCCCATTTCATGATGTTTGGAGATAAAATCATATTATTTATCATCTACATAATTAAACTATACTTACAATACTTAAGACTTGCAAGGTGCATGGTGTGCTTATTCCTAACATTCTTCCACGCAACATTTACATTACTTACATAATAGGAAAGTGAAAAGTAAATGGAGCTATAGAGGAAGCAAGACTCATGGACTCTCTACACCAACTAAACATCTCCATGCTCACTAGCTTACTATAAAAATATACAACATTAACCAAAACATCAATCTCTTATATTATGACTTAGCCGCCCTTCACCATCTTATAGAAAAAGTAATAATTGTATGAATATGGTGCATTAGATTTTTCACCAAAAAAATGTTGTTCTAATTATGACATATAATCCTAACTTATTTCCACTTAACCAATAACTAAAGATGATTTATATAACTATAATGCTTCTTTATGAAAATGTATCATTGCAATATACTCTACTTCTATAGTGAACAACACAATTATGGGTTTTTTTTTTCATATTTAACTTTAACAACTCCTCCAAATAGAGAAAACACATAACTTCTAGTGCTCCTCCTACTCTCCAAATTCCTATTCAAAACCAAATAAAAAAATCCTTTCCTATTAAGCATTTTGAATACATCATTATTCCCACGATAATAAATACAATAAGAATAAGTCTCTCACAAATCTATGGAATCCCATTTCACATAAGTCCAATTTTGTCTACCTAAGTTAGATATAAACATGGTGATAATTCTTATTGCTTGGGTAATATTTTTTCTTGAATAAACCATTGAATAATTTAGGATTTCTATTGCACTAGCATAAAAAAATATTAAACATATCCTTCAAACCATTATTTAACTTGGGATATTGAATCATTGATAACTTAGTATTTGATGATCATTCATGCAATGATAGCATAATATTGATAGTTAATAAAATATGGCTTATAGTCATGCATTGTAAATCTCTACAAAATAAGTTTTGAACATACTTACTCTAACTATGTCAAAAGTTTAGAACAACCAATTCCTTTCTAATATATATACCAAAAACATACTTTGTATCACTAAAATTATTCATGTTAAAAGAGAAAAATAACTATGTTTTGAGATCTTTAATAATATCCTTATTATTTTCAATGAGCTCATCACCAACACATAGGACAATGGTTAGTAATAAATCAACTAACTAATAAACACAATAATTATATTTTCTTCTAACAAACTTAAGGTCCAATATAAAAACATCAATTTTTTGACACTATGTCCTTGCTTCTTTAGACCCTACAATGACCATTTCAACCCATAGAGAATTTCTCCTTTCCTTTTTCCACAAATCTATTTTTTCATTCAAATTTATTCCTCAAGGTCCATTTACAAAACAATGTTTTAACATCCAACTTCTCTAATTCTAAATTATAACCAGGAACAATATAAATTAGGAATATAATAGAAGCTAATTTAATATATATGCTCTATATATTCCTCAAATGATTATAGGCAGAGATGCATACTTTGGGACTAGTTAAGTAACCTACATGAAGTGCCCTAGATCATGGGAGGAGACTTCAACATGATAGAGAAATTAGAAGACAAATCAAGGGGATGTGATATGGTTTGGAAATGGAATGATAATCTCTTCTTGTTCAAGATGAAGAACAATCTTAAGTTGTTTGATCCAACAGAGGGGTCAAAAAGAGAGAAAAAGAGCAATTTGGTTCACATGGTGCAATTTTCAAAAAGGAAATAGGAGAATCTATTACAGATTAGATAGATTCTATGCAAACACAGATTTCTTCCAATTTGATCAAGTTGAAGGATTAAATAGTAGGGTCAAAATGACCCCCTGGACTCTTTCAAATGTCTCAATGAAAATTCTACTAGATTAAGGTGTTTTTGTAGACTTGAAGATGGACAAAAAATTATTGTTGAATACTAAACTCTTGAATAATGAGGACTGCAATGATGCAGTATACACTATATGGGAAATAAATAAATGGATGCACAAGAATGCCAAATGAATTGAGAGATGGAATACTAACATAAAAGCATGGTAAAATGTTTTTCAAATAATAGGAGAGAAAAAAGCTAAGGATCTAAGAAAGACAAAGAAAGATCTTTAAGGAGGTTTGTTTAAAATTTAAGGACTACTACAAGCAGAACCGAAGAGCTTGGAGCTAAACAAGGAGCCAGTAGGTATTAAGGGAGAACTAAAATAGATCTAGATCCACAAGGACCAGGGGTAAAAGAGAGGGAAAAAATAAATTGGAACATGCATGGAGATAGTGGATATAAATTCTTCTTCAGGATGTTGAAGAATAAAGAAACAAAAGAGGCAATTTTCTCTATTTGGAAAGATGGGGTTTTGGAAAAAAACCCTGAGGAAGTCAAAACGAGTTTCCTCCAATTCTATGAAGATATTTTCACATAGAAGGGGAAAAAATCTACTAATATAAAGGCTAGAGAAGACTGTAAAAAGTAAATCCCTCCAAAATTCTCCAACCATGATGTTGAAGAACTAAACAAGGTGTTATCCAAAGAAGGGATTAAGAAGGCTATCCTTGCCCTCAACAATGAAAAATCCCTAGGAGTAGAGGTCTTGCCCATTGAATTCTATAAAAAGAATATAGAATGGATAAGTGAGGACCTTCTTCAGCTGTATAATTAGGCCAAAAACACTGGCTCTCTAGGAAGATCTATAAACAAAGGTATTATCAAGCTACTCCATAAAGATAGAGACAAATCACTAGTTAAAAATTGGAGACCCATTACTCTCCTAAATTTTTCTTATAAGATCCTTGCAAAATCCATCACATTGAGGCTATTTGAAATCCTTCCAAACATCATAAACGACACCCAAACAAGATTTATAAAAGGAAGATATATACTTGAAAACTTGCTTACAAGTTGGGAAGCCATGGATGGGCAAAAACCTCAAACCAAAACATAGGAATGCTATTGGTTGACATTGAGAAGGATTATGATAGAGTAGAATGGCCTTTTATAACTATGGTCCTTGAAGCATATGGCTTCCCAACAAAAGTTTTTCAAATTAATCAAAATTATATTGAAGGATGCAACAACCTAGATAGAAATCAATGGGTTCTAACAAAGGAGATTGAGTTACAAAGATCTATTAGGAAAGGTTGTCCATTGGCCCCATTCCTATTTGTATTTATGCTAGATTCATTACACTATATATATTAAGGGATTTGTCCTTAAGTGAAAAAGTAAAAGGGCTATCTCTTCCTAACAAGGAGGAACTAATCAATCTGCAGTTTGCAGATGACACTACCTTGTTCATAAACCTGGAAAAAGAAAACATTAGCAACTTGATGGAGAAGCTAAGGCTTCTTGGTCCAACTATAGGTGTTGGGATATTAAAGGCTAAATCTACATTGCTAAGCTGGAATGACACCCAACCTGAGTGGTTTAAGGAATATGAAATCCAATGGGGAGGGCCAAGTAAGATTGTAAGATATCTAGGGATACCGTTTGTATTCAATACAAATTTGAAGGAGATGTGGGATTGGGTGAAAAGAAAAATAAACAAGAAGCTAAATAGCTAGAACAAACTATACCTTTCATTGGCAGGAAGGGCTCAAGTGTGTCAAAAAATAATAACATCATATAATATCTACTATGCCTCGGTTTGATTTTTTAATAAGTATCAAGTAGAATAAATTCAAAAGAGCATAAGACAATTTTTGTGGTCAGATGGCAAAGGAAATAAAAGAAATGTGTAGTAAGGTGGGAAATTTATTGCTTGGAGAAAGTTGAGGGTGGGTTAGGATTGAAAAATCTCAATCAATAGGGGATAGTGTTAGCTACTAAGTGGATTTGTAAAGCTCTAAAAGGGAGTGAACCATGGAAGGTGTTAATAAGGTACAATATTGAAAACACTATCCCAAAGCAAGATAAGTTCTAGAAACTCATGCATATATGTGATCTTGTTTTTGGTAAATTCTTAGTCTCCCCATTAGGGTCCAATGTATTTAAGAGCCTATGGAAGGCTAGGGAAGTCTACAAAAATGAGATAGTAAATAAATGCTGAATTGAGAAAGATTTAAATAAAATTTTCTGCTTGAGATCCATTTGATGGAACACAAGTCATAATAGAAAAACCGTTGGAACTACTTCAATGCGCTCTACAAAATCTTGGCATAGAAAAGGTATAATCCAAGTGCAAAGATTAATTAATAATAAATAGCTAAAAAGTTGGGATATTATTAGACAAGAATTTGACATTCCCTAAACATAGAAAAGTACCTATGATATTGTAAAGAAAAATTTGGTGATACCAAAGGCTATTATGACATATGGTAGGGATGTTGTCTACAAGTTTGTTTGGATAGAGGAAAAAAGGCTCGAAGGACTAAAAGCAAAAGAGATTTACAAATTGTTGAACAACAATCTAGACCATTTTAACTACCTAAAGAAAGGATGAAACCTTATCCTTGACAAAAAAAATAGTGGAACAATGTATTTAGCCATATGGAACAATGTGATGGATTCTAGAACATCCAACTTTAGATGGATGTTACTATGGAAAAGGCTTCCAAATATAGACACTAAAATCAACACAAATACCTATGAAATATGTAAAAAATCTGAAACTATCATGCACATTTTTTTAATTATTTCTTTACAAATGAAATATGGAAAATGTTCCAAATTGATTTTGGTGGAAGGGGAGATACTAAAACCAATAAAATAAAATAAATTATAATGGGAATGATTAAAGGAATTGGGAAAATGAATAATCTATTTTGGCTAATTCTTTCTTTTGAAATACTATGGCTTATATGGAAAGAAAGAAACAGTGAGAAATACCAAGGATGCGGGAGGGATATTATTGATTATTATAGAAGAAACATCTTGTATAATGTCTACATGTAGGTTTCCATAACAGTATAGGTGGTAAAAGATAAATTTAAGAAATTGATGGAGGAAAGTAAAGAGAAATAGGAAGTGGCTTATGTAAATCATTGGCTATACTTTAGGGGCCTTAACCAACCAGAGGGGGAAGAACTCCTAGCCAAAAAATCTTTGATTAAAGGAAATAATGTAGTCAAGAAGAAAAAAGACTGAAAAACAACAACAACAATCATCTTATAGTTATGATACTAATCGGGTGCTACAATAGGCTTCTTTTGAAACCAGAGGGACACATCAACAAGCTCATCATATAAACAACACTACTTTTTTTTTGAATGTATAAAAACTCTTTATTGTAATTAGAGAAGAGATTGTAAAGAATTACTTTCATATGTAGCAAAAAAAGATCAACATGTAATGAATGGATCTATAAGATGCCCTCATATATTATGTAAACTATATTGAATATAAAAAAAAAAGGAGAAAATATTTAACTTAAATCCCTCTCAACCTAGGAAAAACCTTTTGTTACTATTCCTTCCTTTTACCATTTGAACTATTCATTTTATCCAAATTTTCTCTTAAACACCCACTTGCAACCAATGACTTCTCTTCCATCAATTAACTTATTTATAGAATTCAAGTCTCACACCTATCAGATTATATCATCTCTTCATGTATGTCCTCCATTAAATACTCATCTTCCTTCAAAGAATTAGCCTCATTCATAGGTCTAAGTTTATTGCTAATACAAGATAAAAACAAATACATAATACAAATTTGGTGGGTTGTACCTAACAAGATGTTTCTATTTTATTATGGATATATACAAGGGTGTAGCAAGAGGATATTCTTATTTACCTTCTAAAATATTTGAGTTTAAATATCCTTCTTCCTCTAAAAATTTATTCCTCAAGATCCCGAAATAAAAAAGTAGTTTCATCATCTATTTGATTCACTTCTAAATAGTAATAAACATCAATAAAAGGTAGGAGTCTAGTACAATTTATCTTTGTAATAAGAGAAAATATTTCACCAAAATTCCTTCTCAACCTAGGAGAAACCTTTTTAGACATTATCTTCTTATAGGTCTTTCTAACTATTGATTTTTTCCATAATTTATTTAAAAAATCCCACTTGTAACCACTAGGTTCCCTTCCCTTGGGTAGCTCAACTAGAATCCATGTCTTTCACCTATCAAACGCCATCATTTTATTCTTCATGGCCTTCATCCAAGAATCATTCTCATTCAAGGAAAGAGGTTCATTCATATATCTAGATTCATTATTATTACAAGATAAAACAATATACAATTGAAAAAAGGTGAGTTATGTTGGTCAACAAGATTTTGTTGCTTTTAAGATCGATAGTATAATACGAGGATTTTCATGTTATTCCTCTAAAATATCTAAATCTAAAAATTCTTCTTTGATCACATCATCTTACCCAACTCATTCTTCCACATGTGTATATTTTTCTTCTTAATTTTGGTATCAAAATACATGTTTTTATTTTATTTTTATTAAAGTTATACTTGATTAGCCTTAACTCTAAATTCCTTAAAATATTCATCTCTAAAATATACCATTTTAAAGGGTATACCATTTTATCTTTGAAATCCAACTTATACCATTTTCTTTAGACATGTAAACAAAAGACACATAGGAAAATACTCTGTGAAAGTTAGAAGATTAATTATTTATCCACAATTCATATGGGGTAAAATCAACTAAAGAAGAACATGGTCAAATTGTAATACAATATCAAGTAGTATGTGTAGCTTCATCCCAAACTATTAATCGAACTAAGTAATACTTAAGATGATTCTAGCCTTTTAAAAAAATTATTTAGTTGAATTAAAGTAACAAAAGTCATATCAACACTTAACTATGAAGAAATAGAAGGTGGGGGAAATGGAATCTAAACACAATCCTTGATAATCAAAGTTAAGGAAACAACACAAAGGTTCAAGTGGTCAAACTTATCCGTAGGAATACAATTCACACTAGATGCATGAGTGTGAGTATCAATTAAAGGAACTACAATATCAGTAAGGGAAATATGTATAAGTGTACAAGAGAGATGCATTATGGTCCATCATAATAAAAATGGTATCTCTACTCTGCAAGTCTCCAATAAACACTTAATCATGTGTGAATTCAACAATTTTGTTTGCTAGACATTATGTGCAATTTGATAGAAGGAAAGGAGATTGTTGACAAGGATGGAACAAAAAAATACATCATTGAAAGTGGATTATCACATGTTACTAGATCCTTTCCCACAAACATGCATATATTTTTCATCATTAGGATGTCTAGTAAGGTGCAATGCTCAAATTAAGAGAACATACACTAAGATGAAGCCACATAAAATGAATCTCTAGAATCAAGAAGAAATATCTTTTACTCAAGAATTTTTGAGTCAAAACATATCTTTTCCTTTATATTTCCTCTCTCATTAGCCATTTTAGATATTCCCAATTGTGTAGATGATGATGGTGTCAAAGAAGAAGAAGAATAAGTTGTTGTTGATGATGATGATGATGATGATGATGATGATGATGATGATGATGATGATGATGATGATGGTGATGGTGATGATAAACTAGATTTGGAATTATTGAAGGAAGCTAAATATTAGGTTCCCATGTGATCGTTTATTATTATTTTACCAAGTTTATAGGGGCAGTGTAGTATCATGATGGGCCAAACAGGGCCCTTAAGTGGTAATGAAATACATAAAAATAGACTTAAGAAACTTCACATAAGAATTTGAATAGGTTATTAACATAATTTCAAAAATATGTAGGAATAGTATTTGTAGAAAATTAAATGTAGTTTGTAGGCTACTAGGCCTTTTTTGGAAGGAAAGTAATTTGATTTGGTAAAAAATTAAAATTTCATTGCAATAGTACTTTAAATTTTGGAAAAAAAAATAGGTGTTTGTCTGGCCACCCTAAGTATGAGTAAAAATAAATATTTTTTTGAATCTTTCACTATAAGTAGAGGACACATGCCCAGATGTGTTGCATATTTTTTTTGTAATTTTTTACAAGTAAATAATTAGTTATGAATTTTCTCATAGTATTTTATAAAAATATTAAAAACCATTTGTTTGGCCACCCTAACTCGGTAAATTTTTTATGAAATTCATTTTTTTAAAACTACATTTTGTGAAGCATAGTGTGTGACAGATCTTTCAAATTCAAAAAATGTATAATTATTTAAAATTTATAGATTTTTTCAATCAGCCTATCAATTAGAAATTTACATAGTGTATGTATAAAATAAATAATAATTATCTATTAAATTAAAAATAAAGCATATCTTATATTGGTAGAATTCTAGAAATTTGTTGAATAAACCCTTTTCATTTCATCAAATTCAGATGAAAAAAAGTTGTTAGCATGAAGGGTAAATTTTGAAAAACCATTGCAACCCCTATAAACACATTGGGAATGTTGAATTTTTAGGTTGGAAACCTCCAAGACAAATTGCAAAGCAATCCTAAAGCAAAATAGATATCCATTATTAACAAATATTCAATAGAAATGGGTATCCATTTTAAAAGTAAAAAATAGATATTAGTTTCTATCTTTAAGAAATGGATATCTATTTCTTAAAATTAGGAAGCAGATATCTGTTTCTTAAACTTAAGAAATGACTATCTATTTTTTGAACTTAAGAAACAAATATAAAATTATTTTAATTAGAAATATTAATATATATAACTATCACTATAGACTAAGATATTGTTGAGAAACTTTGTCTCAACTTCCAGCTTGAAGTCCTCGTTTTCATGCCTTGGTGATATTTTGTGTTGTTTGCAAGATCTACTGGAGGCGGAACCAGGATGGAACTTGGAATTGATCCTTTTGCCCAGTTCTTGGTTTTCTATTCTCGTTCTGTCTCTAGCTCCACTTCCTACCAATTGGTCTCTTTGCTTCCCTTCCCTATCTCTAGTAGAGGTAGAACCAGTTTTGGAATCGGGCAATGTTTGTTTGTCTTGTTCCTGTTTCTATTTCCGTTCTGGCTCAGGATCCAATTCCTACTTTTGCGATTTGATCTTTCTGACTGTTTGGTTTTTCCACAGAATGCTCTTCTCCTCTTTGTTTTGGTCAAGGTTCATTGTTTCTTGCAGTTGGCAGAGGCGGAACCAGAACCGTATTGTTTCCTGAACTTGGACTTTTAGATCTAGTCCTGTTTTCTGTTCCCATTTCGACTCCGGTCATTTGGTTTTCGAATCATGGTTTGACTTCGGGTTGACTTCCTACTGTCAGAACTGTCTCTGACTTGTTTCTCTTTGCTGTGGGTAGAGACGGAACCAAAATGGTTCCTGAACCTGTAATTTTGGTGGAGTCCTACTTTGTCTCCCCGTTTCGACTCCAGCTCCAGCAGTGTTAGAAAGACTTGGAAGTCTTGGACATGCTCGGTGTTTGTTTGACCATTTTGGTCATTCTGTTAGTTGCGATAGGCAATGGGTTTTGGACATGTGGCACCTGTCTGAATGGTGATTGGATGAAAACCAAATAGTTATTGTGGCAGTTGCATTGTCAACCAAGGGTGGCAAACTCAACGCTTTGGGTGTTGGCATTGAATGCATAGACGGCTCGCTGTAGGGAAATCTGTCAGATTCGACCAGTTGCGTGATTTGAGGATGGACTTCAATGTTGGGTAGTACTCTTTTGAGTCGGCTACAAATGGTTGAGAGATATGATATTTCTCATAAGTTGCTGAACAGGTTGAAGTCGAAGGTTGAAGAGTAGAAGGAGAAAACAAACGTGAGTTCTTGAAGAGAAGTGGTTTGAGTTGTATGTTGTGAAAAAATTGTAACAGTGAATCCAAATATCTCTTAGCAATTGTAAGCTTTACAGAGAAGACTAGAAATTGTATGTATTTGTTTCAATACTATAATACAATAGTCTTGGTTTTGTGTGGTGGATTTTTTACCTGAAAGGGTTTTCCAACGTAAAATCTCTTTGTCAATCTGTGATTACTTTGTTCTTCTGTTATTCCTTTTATTGGTTGTATTCATCTCAAATAGTTTTGAAGCTATTAGAATTAGTTTATGCTTCTCTCCTCTGTTGTATTGGTGTTAAGGGAATGTATTCTACACTGTTGGGTTAGTAGATCCACATTATTTTCCCTTCAAACTAGTATCTGAGCTTGGCTAGTTGTGTTATCCTTGTTAGGGTGAGTTAATTTTTTGCACCAATACTGGTTTAGTGGGAGTCTTGCATTGTTAAACTTGTTTTCTATTTTGAGATGGCGAGTACATTTGGTAGAGTCGAGATTGAAAAGTTCAATGGTAGCAACTTTGAGTTATGGAAACTCAAGATTGAAGACTTGCTTGTGGATAGAGACCTCTGGATTGCAGTGTCTAGAACTAAGCCACAAAATACAACCCAAGAAGCTTGGGATCTTGCTAATAGAAAATCAAGAGGTTTGATTAGATTGAGTCTTTCCGATTCTGTGCTCCTAAATGTTCATGAGGAGACGTCTGCAGCTTCATTGTGGAAGAAGCTTGGTTGTATTTATCAGGGAAAGTCTTTGGTAAATAAGTTATTCCTAAGAAAGAAGTTGTACTCCTTGAAGATGGACAATGGTGCATCTATTGTAGACCATCTGAACTCATTTAATATGAGTGTTACTCAACTGGCGTCTGTAGGTGTGAAGATTGAGGAGGAGGATCATTGCGTGCTCCTATTGTGTTCATTACCTGACAGTTGGGATCATCTTGTGATGGCTATTGGAAGCACAACCACTACTTTCAAGATGGATGATGTGGTTGCTTCGCTTCTGTCTAAATAAATGCGAAGGAAATCTTCTGAGATGGCCAAAGAGGCTCTTGCTGTTAGAGTTAGACCAAAGGAGAAAGGCAAAAAGAAAGACAATAAGTCAAAATCCAAGTCTAAAGGGAGATCAAAGTCTCCTGGTAAAAATTTCAAGGTGAAATGTTGGAACTATGGGCAACTTGGTCATATCAGGAAGGATTGCAAGGAGAAGAAGAAGAAGAATGGTTTTGACAATGAATCTTCTCAAAGTGATGCAGATGCCTTCATTGCAGCAGCCTTGACAACTCAGGCATCAGATGATGTCTGGTTGGTTGATTCAGGTGCTTCTTTTCACATGACATCCAATAGAGATTGGTTCTCAAAGTATGAGAAGTATGATGGTGGAAAGGTATACTTGGCAAGTGATTCAACACTAGAGATTGTTGGCAAAGGAAGAGTCGGAATTCACTTTCCTGATGGGAGAGTCAAAGGAATAGGTGGTGTTCTCCACATCACAGGTTTCGCTCAAAATCTTCTTTCTATTAGTAAGTTAAATGATGTTGGGGTAGAAGTTTCTTTTTCTAGTAAGGGTTGTAAAATGGCTAGAGGTGCAATGGTGTTGGCTAAGGGTGTTCGTACTGACACTCTATACAAGCTGGATGCATGACCTGTTCTTTGTAATAGTGCCTTTGTAAAGTCATGTAATTCTGCACCTATAGAGAAAGATGAAGACTCTTCTCTATCTGCAAATGCCTTGGAGGTTAAACTCCCAGTAGAGAAGACTATGTTGTGGCATCATAGCCTTGGTCACATTAGTGAGAAAGGTTTATAAACATTGAAGAAAAAAAACCTTGTAGAAGGGCTTGATGATTGTAACCTTGAGTTTGATTTATGTGAACATTGTATCTATGGAAAGCAACACCATGTTTCTTTCTCCTCCAGTCCTCACAAATCTTCTGGTTTACTGGATTATGTTCATTTTGATGTGTTTGGTCCAGTTAATGTTCCTTTGTTATCGAAGTCTAGATATTATGTTTCTTTTATTGATGACGGTTCGAGAAGGGCATTTGTATACTTTCTCAAAAGTAAATCAGAAGTGTTCAGTCGGTTTAAAGAGTTCAAATCTTTAGTAGAAAATCAGACTATAAGGAAAATAAAGTGTTTAAGGATAGACAATGGAGGTGAGTTTTGTTTTGCAGATTTTGAAAGGTATTGCACTAATCATGGAATTAAATGGAATAAGACAACCCCGTACACTCCACAACAAAATGGAGTTGCTGAAAGGTTGAACAAGACACTGATGGAAAAGGCAAGGAGTATGCTGAGTGGTACTGGTTTGGAGTAGAAGTTCTGGGCTGAGGCTGTGGCTACAACATGTTATCTAATAAACATATCTCCTGGCTCTGCTCTTGTTGACAAGACACCTTTGGAAGCATGGTCAAGAAAGAAACCCTCACTAAGGCATGTCCGGGTCTTTGGCTGTGAGGCATATGTTCATGTGCCAAATGAAAAGAGATCTAAGTTGGATAACAAGGCTGTCAAATGTATTCTCACTGGCTATGGAGTTGGTGTGAAAGGATACAAGCTTTGGAATCCTGTTACTGAGAAGGTTTTGTACAACAGAAGTGTGATATTTCATGAGCTGAAACCTCTAGTAAGTGATCAATAGCTTGAGACAAATCAGAGTGACAAGAAGAAGGATGCACTTGAGATTCCCAAAACTCTAGAAAGGGAAGAGCTACATGGTGTACCTGAGACTGAGGAGAGCTCAAGCAGCTCTGGAAGTTTTGATGATGAAGAACAACCTTAGTCTATAAGGAGATCTACACGAGAAAAGAGGCAATCGGAAAGGTATGGTTTCTCTATGTTAGATTCAAATTGTGCTTATGCTTTAATAACCACCACTAATGAGCCTAGAACTGTGAAAGAAGCAATCAACATGGTTGACTCAAAGTCTTGGCTGGAAGCTATGAATGAGGAGATGGATTCCTTGAAAAAGAATGATACTTGGAAGCTGGTACCACTACCTAAAGGGAAAAAGCCTGTTGGCTATAAGTGGATATTCAAAAGGAAGATAGGCCTTGATGGCAGTGTGGAGAAGTATAAGGCATGACTAGTTGCAAAGGGTTTTTCCCAAGTTGAGGGAATTGATTATGGAGAGATCTTTTCCTCTATAGTAAAGCTGACATCCATCAGATTTTTGTTGTCTTTGGTAGCTGTGTATGATTTTGAAATTGAGCAGATGGATGTGAAGACAACATTTCTCCATGGTGAGCTAGAAGAAGAAATCTTCATGTCTCAGCCTGAGCATTTTGTTGAAAGAGGTAAACAAAATCTGGTTTGCAAGTTAAATAAATCTCTCTATGGTCTAAAACAATCTCCTAGAATGTGGTACCAGAAATTTCACACATTTGTGTTGTCAATTAGGTTTGTGAGATCAAAATATGATCATTGCATCTATTATAAATGTGAAAATGATAGTGTGCTTGTTATTACTCTGTATGTGGATGACATGTTATTCATTGGTAATAGCAAGACTATGATTTATGACCTTAAAACTCAGTTGTCTGCTAAGTTCGAAATGAAAGATCTTGGAGCAGCAAGGTACATTCTTGGAATGGAGATAACCAGGGATAGAACAAGTAGAAAGCTTTGGCTCAGTCAGAGTAAGTATGTAAAAACAATTGTAGAGAGGTTTAGCTTGAATGACTGTAAGCAACTAGTTGTTCCAATCATGCAAGGATTGAAACTATTTGTTGAAGATTGTCCAAAGTCAGCTACTGAGATGAAGGACATGACCAGTGTGCCTTATGCAAGTGCAATAGGTAGTTTGATGTATGCTATGGTCTACACAAGACCAGACATTGCCCAAGCAGTGGGAGTTCTAAGCTAGTTCGTGGAAAAACTAGGGAGATCACATTGGGATGCTGTGAAGAGAGTGTTTAGGTATTTGAAGGGAACTTCAGATTATGCTTTGTGTTACCATGGTAGTATGGTTGCATCACAAAGGACTCTCAACATTCATGGATATGTTGATTCCAATTGGGCAGGGGACATTGACAATAGAAGATCCACCAGTGGATACTCTTTCATGCTTAATGGTGGAGCAATCAGCTGGATGAGCAAGCGACAAGCTATAGTTGCTTTATCCACGATAGAGGCAGAGTATATGGCAGCAACTCATGCTTGCAAGGAGGTAGTATGGCTAAGGCGTTTGTGTTAAGACATTGGATTTAATGCTGGGCAGATTTCTATCTGCTGTGATAGTCAAAGTGTCATTTGTTTGGCAAAGAATTCAACCTTTCATGCTAGAACCAAGCACATAGATGTGCAATATCACTTCGTGAGGGATATGGTTGAAGATGGAAAGGTCAGTTTTGAAAAGGCTGACACCTTGAAGAATGTTGCAGATGCCTTAACAAAGCTAGTTAGCACAGACAAGTTCAGATGGTGCACATAATTGATGGGCCTTGGGGCCTATGATAGATAGTAAGGTTTGATGTTTTGAGGAAGCTGGAAGTGTTCGCCAAGTGGGAGCTTGTTGAGAAACTTTGTCTCAACTTCCATCTTGAAGTCCTCATTTTCATGCCTTGGTGATATTTTGTGTTGTTTGCAAGATCTGCTGGAGGCGGAACCGGGATGGAACTTGGCATTGATCCTTTTGCCCAGTTCCTAGTTTTTTGTTCTCATTCTGTCTTTGGCTCTGCTTCCTATCAATTGGTCTCTTTGCTTCCCTTCACTGTCTCTGG
Organism: Sequoiadendron giganteum; assembly: GCA_007115665.2. NCBI lineage: Eukaryota > Viridiplantae > Streptophyta > Pinopsida > Cupressales > Cupressaceae > Sequoiadendron > Sequoiadendron giganteum. The sequence continues at coordinate 159,218,264 of CM021105.1, forward strand.
CAGAGGCGGAACTGGTTTTGGAATCGGGCAATGTTCATTTGTCTTATTCCTGTTTCTGTTTCCGTTCCAGCTTCGGATCCGATTCCTACTTTTGCGATTTGGTCTTTCTGACTGTTTGGTTTTTCCTCAGAATGCTCTCCTCCTCTTCGTTCCGGTCAAGGTTCATTGTTTCTTACAGTTGACGGAGGTGGAACCGAAACTATATTGTTTCCTAAACTTGGACTTTTAGATCAAGTCATGTTTTCTGTTCCCGTTCTGACTCTGACTCTGACTCTAATCATTTGGTTTTCGAATCATGGTTTGACTTCGAGTTGACTTCCTGTTGTCAAAACTGTCTCTAACTTGTTTCTCTTTATCGTGGGCGGAGATGGAACCAAAATGGTTCTTGAACCTATAATTTTGGTGGAGTCCTACTTTGTCTCCCCGTTCCAGCTCCAGCTCTGACAGTGTTAGAAAGACTTGGAAGTCTTGGACATGCTCGGTGTCTATTTGACCATTTTGGTCATTCTGTCAGTTGCGATAGGCAAAGGGTTTTGGAAATGTGGCACCTATTTGAATGGTGATTGGACGAAAACCAAATAGTTATTGTGGCAGTTGCATTGTCAACCAAGGGTGGCGAACTCAACCGCTTTGGGTGTTGGCATTGAATGCATAGATGGCTCACTGCAAGGAAATTTGCCAGATCCGACCAGTTGTGTGATTTGAGGATGGAATTCAATGTTGGGTAGTACTCTTTTGAGTCGGCTACAAATGGTTGAGAGATATGATATTTCTCATAAGTTGCTGAACAGGTTGAAGTCGAAGGTTGAAGAGTAGAAGGAGAAAAAAAATGTGAGTTCTTGAAGAGAGGTGGTTCGAGCTATATGTTGTGAAAACATTGTAACAGTGAATCCGAATCTCTCTGAGTGATTGTAAGCTTTACAAAGAAGACTAGAAATTTTATGTATTTGTTTCAATACTATAATACAATAGTCTTGGTTTTGTGTAGTGGGTTTTTTACCTGAAAGGGTTATCCCATGTAAAATCTCTTTGTCAATCTGTGATTACTTTGTTCTTCTGTTATTCCTTTTATTGGTTGTATTCATCTCAAATAATTTTGAAGCTATTAGAATCAGTTTATGCTTCTCTCCTCTGTTGTATTGGGATTAAGGGAATGCATTCCGCACTATTGGGTCAGTAGATCCGCATTCTTTTCCCTTCAAATATAACATGTTATAATATTAATACATATTATAATATATGATAAATTAATATATACTAGAAAATATTAATATTAATATACTATATTTTACATTTTTGCACCCACTTAAATAGTGTCCATTCCCCTAGTACTTGTGTAGGCTCATTTTAGCCCCTGCATTATCCTTTCTCCTTCTTAGGATGATTAGGACCCCTTTTCAGCAACTACTTTCATGTGTTAGCTTTGTGTCAAACTTCGTGCTTTCTCCACTCTCATCATTTTGTGGCGTGATTGTTCTAGACACTAGCATGTCACGCTAGTGTCCTATGACATTTTGATGTCCAAATGGTTGTTTCTAAGCCTTTCTCCACTTTTCAATTGATTTTGTTAGTGGTAACGTCTTGGTATGCCTTGTAATGACTCAGAAAGCTTCTTTTCCCTACTCTTCTCTCTTTAAAAGTGGTCTTTTCAATCCATTTTAGGCTTCATGGTCTTTCTCTCTTGGAAATTCTCTCTTTTCTCTCTTCCTTACTTTCTCAAGGTTGTACAACTCTCTTTCTTGTTACAACACTCTCACAATGTTGTCTACAACTCTCTTATCTCTCACATATCTATCTCTCTATCTCTCTCTCTCCTTGGCTTCCTCAAGCCTTGCAGGTGACATCTCTCTTGTCTTGTGTATTTGAAAATCTTAGGATTTCTCATGTCCTTTGTCTATACATTTTACTATCTCATTTATCTATCTATCGATCTAGCTTTTTGTGGAGTTAGGAACACCAAAATGGGGGTTTGACTATGACAAGCCCCTACATAGCCCCAAAAGTTTTCCTTGGTCTTCTGTGTGCAGATATTGAAGATATTCATTTGTTAGAGGCTTCATTTCTAGGTCTATTGTGAGAATTTTCTATCTCTTATTCCCTCTCTTTATCATTTATATTTCACTCAGTTTACTTAATTTTAGTTTTTTTAGTCTGTTATTTTCATGCACTTTAATATTCCTTATCATTCAAGGTAAAATTATAGTCATATTTTTGTTTTCTATGACATTCTTTGTTTTTAGTCTGTATGAGACGCTAGCATGCCTCTAGGAAGCTAGCACACTGTGCTACTTTTCATGTGTTGTGCTGCCATCCTTTGGCCAAGAAGTCATTAGTTTTTCCAGAAAATATCTATGACATACTCTCTTTGATTCTATAACTCACATCACTTAAGCACTACTCCTTATTAGATAATATGAGGTAGTTTAAGGTAGTTTATTCCCTCGAACTCTCTTGGTAACCTAGTGACTCGTGAGCAATGAATCCCCCTTCTCTACATTTATGTCAGATATTTTTATATAACTTTTTAATGTCTATGATAATCCTTTCTCTAAGGAAGATTTTAATATGCTAGATGGGTATGTGCAAGATCATCATGGAAAAAGCAGGCCCTTAAGTGGCAAAAAATTTAGAAAAATCAGAGTTAGGCAACTTGATGTAAATATTTTGAATAAGTTATCTATATTATTTCAAAAATATGTATGGATAGAATATGTAGCAAATTGAATTTAATTTCCAAACTACTAGGTTTATTTTCAAAAAAAATAAATCTATTTGGTGAAAATTTGAAATTTCAATGTAGTAGTACTTAAATTTCAGGAAAAAAATAAGAAGTAGGTGTCTGTCTGACCACCCTAACCACAATAAAATGATAATATTTTTTTATAAGATTTTAGATATAAGTAGATGACTCATGTCTGGATGTGATGCATATTTTTTTGTAATTTTTTTCCAAGTAAATAATTAATTATCAATTTTTTATTACAACTTTTAAAAAATATAAAAACTCATATGTTTGACCACCTTAACTTGGTCAAAACTTCATGAAATTAATTTTTTTTTTTTAATCCTATAGTATGTGAAGCATAGAATGTGGCACATGTTTTGGATTCAAAAAATATATAACTGTTTAAAAGCTATAGATGTTTTTCAATAGGCCTATCAATCAGGACTTTATTCGTAATTCAAATAGAAAATGAATAATAATAATTTATTAAACTCAAAGTAAAGCATAATTTATATTGGTGGAAAGCTGCAAATATCCTTTAAAAACCCTTTTCATTTCATCAATTTTGGTTAAAAAAAATGTCGTCAGCCACATACCCATCATATCTCCACTTTTTGGCCCATCATGATCCTACACATACCCAGATGATGCCTTGGACAATTTCTTAGAGGTATCCTCTCCTATCTGTAGATCTCCTAAATAAACGTCTACTTCCTCTTCGCAAGTTAAGAAGTTGGTGAATTTTGTTATAATTTTCATAGCTTCTTCAAAGCCTAAGAGACCCATTGTTTACTTGACTCCAGCTAGCCATTCTCCTAAAAGGATTTATTCTATCAATGGGGTTCCATATTCAAGTTACTCAATAGATCCATATACAAGAATATTAAAAGCTATAGAATCTTCCTCTTATAATTTCACAAGGCACAAATATAATAGTAGAGGAAATTATCATAACTTGAATCAACAACCTTTTATTCCTACTTCTCAACCTACTTCGGTTCCTACATCGTTGCCACCTTCTCAGCCAAGTCTTACTTCAACACCTAAACTAATGACTAAAGCATCTAGTGATTATGATCTTGTCAAGAAACTTTCAATTACTCTGACTAAGATTTCACTTTGGGATTTTCTTCAAACAACTTAGGTTTATCAAGGTATGCTTCAAGAATCCTTTGTAAAAAATTATCTTTCCTACCTCTGTTAGGCTGGAAAATGTTAATGTGTTGATGGCCCATATTCATGCAAATTCATTGAACATTATGTTCTATCTACAATAGTTTCTACCCCTGGATGTGTAGAAAAAGGAAAAATTGCTAATGATCATAGTCCGTATTAATAATATTGATATTGGTTAAGATCTCAATGTTTTTGGATTGATATATTTACTAAAATTAAAATTGATTCAGCTTCACTTGCAACTTCTTCTCTAGTTATTCATGGGTTCAATAATTTTGGTCAACAAGTGCTAGGCATGATAGTCTTGCCTTTAAGGTTGGGACCTATTACCGTACCCACTTTGGTACACATTATGTTAGAAAATTTACCATATAATCTACTTCTTGGTAGACTATGGATTCATGCTATGGGTGCAGTCTTGTCTACCTTGCATAAATTTATTAAATTTATTCATAATAATTAAGTAGTGCAGTTAGGGGTGCCTTGATGTCATACACTTATGCGAGATAACACTTGTCGGTCAAGATTCGGTTGCATCTACTCTTAAAAATATTATCCCTTAAGTGTCTTCTAATGTTTTGATGTCTACTCTAGTAGTACCCTTTACAAAGGATACTCTTGAGATAAATTTCCCCAAAGAATATCCTTCTAAAGAGCGAGATCTTGAGTCTACTCCTTCTACCTCTTCTCAATAAAATGCATGTATCGATGATTATTGGGGTTCCTTAGACTTTACATCATCCTTCATTAGGGAATATAAAGTCAACCCGATCCACTTAGAAATCCCAACAATATTGTTCACGCTTGTTGTCAAAGTTGATTATTCTTCTTTATCACAAGACAATGTGAACAAAATTTTTAATGTCTTTAATGTTAATCCTCTCCCTTTGGAGGAGTTGCAATCACATTATGGTCCAATATTTAACATTATTTTAAGCATGGGTACAAAGGAAATGGTCTAGGGCACATGGAACAAGGAGTTAATGTCCCTTTGGAACTGACACTTCGCTCTTTTACAAGGGGTTTAGGTTACAAGCCTTCTCATTTGTCTCCATCCCCTCCTCCATTGTCAGTTTTCTGCATGTCTTCTTTTTGTGAGTAATCAAACTTTTCTCCATGAGAGAGAGGGTTTCTTCCTACTCCTCATTCATTATTTGAGCAAGAGCATATCCTTTTGAGGCTTCTCAAATCTCACATGATTACTCTTCCTCCTCCTACACATATGAAGTTTCATAACCATGATAAAGAAAAATATTCTTTTTGTGCATACCGTCAAGTGCTTGGCCATTCCAATAGTGAATGCAAGGCCTTAAAGGAAAAAATACCATCACTCTTCCAATTTTTGATGAACTTGTCTCTTCTTCACATGACAAGTGATATTCAAATCTACCTCTATCTTGTCCATTCTGAGTGTCTTCTCATGAGGTTCTTACACCTCCCTTCTATTGTGTTGCTTCCCATTATGTGGTAGTTGTATCTTTACTCGATCATTGTCATTTATGGTAATACACTATTGTGTGTAGCCATACTATTTTTGTGGTACCAACACAATAGTATCTTGCATGAATTTCCTCCCTTGTATGCTAGGGGCAATGATAACTTGTTCTAGAGATGTGCATCCTTCCTAAGGACCCCCTCTCTTCTCTATGCCTTTTAATTGGAGTGCCCCTTTGAATGGGCCCCTTTTGTGTTGAAAGATTCCCTACCAAAGGATCCCCCTTTCAAAGCTTCTCCTTCAATTGAGTTCTTTGATGATTTGCAATGTATGTGTCTATTTTGGTTTTTGCGCCTAACATGTTTTATCTATAGCTTAACATGTTGCTTTACAAGAGCTCCTTTGCATCAAGCTTGTCTTATAGGACCAAGAACCTATAAGGATATTTCACATCAATATTTTTCAAGATAAAGAACTTGTGAATATCCCTCTCTATAGGACCGAGAACTTGTAGAGCCCATCTCAAATTTTATATGACTGAGAACCTATAAAACACATGTAAAAAATTTGCAAGATCGAGAAATTGTAAAGCCATCTCTCTCTTCTCTCCATGTATAGGTACATAGGATCAAAGATCTGCTTCCTCAATGATTTTGGTATATTCTCTTCAATATTTTCCTACATTATCTCAATTCTATGTCTTGGCATAGACTTACAATTATATATACTAGATCAAAGACTTACATATTCTTCATATTGAGTATATAATTCTTTCTCTCTTCAACATTTATTTCTTCCCCATCTTTTGTATGTATTATTCTCTTGATGAAATCAATCCTTACATTTGTCTCTCCATTTAAGAATTCTTCTGTGTTATTTCTTAATTTGGGGATGGTGCATAGTACTGAGACAACCTTCTACATTGAGGTCTCTTTCACTTTGCTGACTCAAATCATCTAGTTTTTTATGTTCTTGTGTATATGTGCTATCCATGTGTAATGGATTTTTATTCTCTAGCCTTTTTGTCTTGTGTAGATCTTTTATGTCTAATGCATTGTTTTTTTAGGTCTTCAGCTTGGGGGTGTCCTTCCTTGGTTTGAAGGGCTATCTGCTTGCTCTATAATATCCTTTTGGTATCATAATGTTATTTTTGTTAAGTATATTTCCTTTAGCATGCATATTCACGTTGATTCATAACCTTGCTAAAGTGGGGGAAAAATGTAATTTCATAGAATTGCACCCCTTCAAATTTCACTTACATTTTTGTAGCCACTTTAGTGTCCATTCCCCTAGTACTTGTGTAGTCTTATTTTATCCCATACATCACCATTTCTCCATCTCAGGATGCTTAGGACCCTTTTTAGTAGCTACCTTTGCATGCCAACTTTTCGTCAAACCTTGTGCTTTCTTCATTCTCATCATTTTGTGGCATGAGTTTTCTAGACAATAGTTCACTACATGGACATCCACACACCACACTAGCATCTTGTGAGATTTTTTTTGAAATGGAAAATTGGGTGGGGGGTGAATTAGTTGTCCCCAAATTAATCCCTTAAATCATTTATCAGAAAAAAACCTTAACAATTCTTAAATGATTAAACATTAAGTGCAACTGAAGAAACTGAAAACCATTACATAAACACAGTAACACTAGATTTACGTGGAAAATCCAATGAGAGAAAAACCGCGATGAGGATTAACTCAAAATATAGAGAATATCAAAGTCGATTAAAAAAAGGCCCACTGCTAATATAAGGACTCACTATGATCCATAAGGCTACAACCCAGAGATACAAAAGATAGCTTACTGCCAAAATATAAAAGTTAAGGCTCACTGCTAAAAGTGTGAACTAATGGAATACACCTTCCTTGTGCAGAATTCAATTCCAACTAAAGCTCAATATAAGTAGTACTACTTTTCCCAACAGTCACTCAATAATTCTATTTTGGTCTTCAATTGATAAATCATTTAGGCTTGCACCATGTTCATACACTCGCATCACTCACATACATCTCTATCTTCTCTAGAGAGTCTCATATATATATATATATAGGTATATTTCATTCATCAATTAGGTAAGCCTAATTGAAAGAAAGAAAAACAATCAAAGAGGACTCTTTTAGGCATAATTATATTAAGTTGCTAAGATCTATACAAAAAATCCCCAAGGTAGATTCAATCTTCTTAATACATAACATGTGTTAGGTCAGCCAAGATCGGGACCCAAACATAAAAGCTTCAAACTATCAAACAATTGTAGTGTATAGAGTTAATCTCTATCATTGATAACTTACTACTCCCAACACAAAACTTCTCAAGATCTTGAATATAGTTGTCTAAGTGAATCATAAAGACATATGTTAAGATACCAAAGTCATAGCTTGTGTTGCAGTAGAATCCTAACACAAAAACCAGCACACTAGTTCATTGATAAAGAATAGATCTTTGATAGAGAACATTTTTATTTTAGAAGAAATTTATTCTAGGAATCCACTTCCAATCTGATGTTCACAAACATCACTATCCAATCAATTGTTTTTAGAAGAGTATCTAGGATAGTGATATTTTGCTCATTTTTCTTAGCTTCCACCAGGAGACTGGAACGCTATTCCAATCTCAATTCACTTATCTCTTTGACTTTCCAAAATTCCTTCACAATACTATTCTTATGTACCAGAATTTTTGCAAGCTCAGACTATAAGGAATTGATCCTTTTCTTTTTCTCTCCATCCTTATCATTAAGGATATTCTATGTTTTTCCAATAGAATCCAAGTCAAGCTCAATATCATTGACTTTTGCTCTTTAGTTCCCAATAGCAGTAGGCCACTAGAGAAAATACCTATACACATTGTTTATGTTTTTGATGCATGTATTCAATTCATTTATGCTCTTAGTCAATCTATTTTGTGCATTTCTACATCTTTCTTCCATAGCCAATTGAATCTCATATTTTTCTTCTATTTCCCTAGGTGGTAGTACCTTTAGTCTGTCTTCAATACTTCTAGTAAAAAAATTTCAATTCACTTATATAAATATCATTCTAAATTATATAAATAGCCAAGGCATGTGTGATCTCATCTTGTTCATATGTTGATTGGGACAACCAAACGTCTCCAATCTTCTTCAATCCATCAGATTGCTCAAGAATCTTCAACACCTTCTCTTTAGTAAAATCTTCTTCATCATCATCCATTGATACCAGATCAAACGCCTCTATAGTATTTACTTCCTTTTCTTCTTTCTTTTCCTCTATCTTTAGCTTCTTTATTTTCGAGGGAGAACTTGAAATGATTCTTCTTGATTTCCTCTTCCTAGAGGAAGATCCTGCCTTAGATGTCCCAAGTGGATTGGAAACCATACCAGAGCTCCATGCATTTATTTTGTTTGCAAAGTATTCTTTACAAATATTTTCCTTCTCTGTTAGAAATTCCAAGTACTGGTAGACCTGCTTCCCAACCAGTACAATTGACTTCAACACAACACTCTCTTTCAATGGTAACAACTTTAGAAAATACATCATCAAACATATAACCAAAGATCCAAAATGAAAAAGGTAATTGTCATTCTTTTTCATAGTAATGTTCTCCATTAATTGATTCCTCAATAACTCACACTTGAGTCAAAATCCTCATTCGTTTCAACCATTTGATGTGCAATGTAAACAAGAATCATTAAAGTAGAGCCTTCCCTATTTCTAAAATAAATCAGATTGTAAATGCCATATGCCAGATACCTTATCGCAGGGCTGACTATAGTATGAATTTGAAGTGCCCTTTGGTTTCCTATTACTCTAGTTAGGGCTTCGACCTCTTTGTTCTTCACTAACTTCTTCATGGGAATGGGTCCATCATTACATAAACCTATAATTATTGCAATTGCTTCCTTTGTAATCCCATAGGGTTTGTTGAAGATCATCTGATCACCTTGAATTCTACTTAGGACAAGCCAAAAAGTATGGAAATTTGCTCCAAATTTCTAAACCCTCATGCCCTAGAATCTTGACCTTTTGTGTTTTCTCAACTGAAAGTGAACCTTCAAAATTTTAAATATTTCCATTATTAATTCATCGATCTGTAACTTAATTTTTGCAATTTGTTGTTGCACGGATCAAATACTACCATTTCCTTTGACTCCATTGTTTCACCTTTGTTCTCCATACATTCGCTCACCAACAACCCTAACTCCTTATCTCATAGCTGCACTTTACTCCTTAGCTCATTTGATTCACAATGTGAAAAATAATGACCACTCAACTTCCTTATTTAACTTGTCACTTTTAGGGTTTCATCACAAAAATTAATTTATCACTTATGACATCATGATCAATACTTTACTCTATCAATACCTTCCCCTCAGCTGAAGCTACTCGATGAGTTTTTAGATAACAAAGCCTCTATACTGAAACCTGGTATAACATACTCATTTCCACAATATTTTCATCCAATTCATGGTGCCTTTCTTAGATTCATTTGATTCTACCCTAATTTTGCATTTATTGCTCTTCAGCTTGTAGGATACACTATAAATCAAGAAGAGCTCCACAATTTTCCTATTTTTCTTCTTTTCTACCAAAATTTCTTCAATGGCTTCAAAACAAAGACTCACATCACATATCCTTTTTTCATTGCATGAAACCTCATCTATCAAGGGCTTGTTAGATTTTTCTATTACTGCTCCCCCTGAAACCACTACTGGATTCAATTCTTGGAAGATGTATCTACACCAGATGAAAATACAGATTTATTTGATTCATCCTTGTTCTCAAGTTCTCCCTTCTTCCTCCAAATTTTTTCCATCTCTCTCCTTACTTCTTCGGGATCTACCTTGTTCACGGGCTTGATCTTCTATTCCATATTAGTTTTCTTCCCAACTTTTCTTCTACAAAAATTTATGATATGTCCTAGTTTGTTGCCAGTGTGGCATATAACATATCGATCTTAATAATTTGTATTTATCCTTGACCTACACTAATTAGCCTTGTGTCCAGAGATATTTCATGTGTAACAATAGCCTTGAAAATATTAAATCCTTCTACTAGTATTAAACATGTTCATCATCATTTGGTTTCTACATTCTATATCTCTATGTCCAAACTTTTTGCAAATGTAACATTGTTTAACAAAGAATCCAACATTCTGACTCATTCTATTCTGGTTCATCCTATGTCTACATTATGTTGTTCTATGTGTGAGTTTACTACATGAGAAACAAAAACCATTAAAAGATGGGTACCTTTGATCATTAGGTTGTTGGATGGGAATCCTTTTGGTATTGTTCCTTTAGTTCTTATTTTGATAATTATTGCCTTGAAATTTCCTTTGTTTGTCCACTTTGTTGAAACTTGGTTTAGTCTTTGAGCTTTTTCCTTCTTCAAGTCCTAGATCACCTTTATCCTTTCCAAGTTTCTAAGATGAAATCAACTCATCAAGCTTTGTAGAACTTGTCTTGAATCTTTCTTCATGAGCTTTCACTTTTTCTAGATCAGCTCTTAGGGTTACTACTTCTTGTTCAAGCTTATCATATTTTTCTATCTTATGATTGATAATATATTTCAGACATCCCTCTTCTATCTTTCTTTCTTCAAGTTTCATTCTTAGATTTTTAACAGTCTCCTTTGCTTCCTTTAGTTCCCAGTTAACTTCTTTACGTTTCAACTTGAACTTTCAGATCTAATTCCTTATTTTTTGAATGCATTCATATGCTTCCTTGACATTTTCTTTCAAATCTTCATTTTTAGATTGTGTAGTCTCTATTCTTAATTCTTCATCCAAGTCAAATCCCTTCACCATTTTTTTCAACCTACTAAGATTTCCTTTGAGTTGTTAAAATCATTCCAAAGGACTGAGCTCTGATACAAATTGTTGAACTGGACAACTGAGAGGGGGGTGAATCAGTTGTTCCCTTATTAATCCCTTAAATTATTTACTAGAACAAAACCTTAACATTTCTTAAATGATTAAACATTAAGTGCAAGTACATAAACTAAAAACCATCACATAAACACAGTAACACCAAATTTATGTGGAAAACCTAATGAGCGAAAAACCACGGTGAGGATTAACTCACAATATAGAGAATATCAAAATTGATTACAAAAAGGCTCACTGTCCATAAGGCTACAACTCAAAGATATAAAAGATGGATTATTTCAAGAATATAAAAGTAAAGGCTCACTGCCAAAACTATGAACTGATGGAATACACCTTCCTTGTGCAGAATTCAATTCCAACTAAAGCTCAGTATAAGTAGAACCACTTCTCCCAATATTCTCTCAATAATTATGTCTTGGTCTTCAACTAATAAATCATTTAGGCTCGCACCATGCTCATATGATTGCATTGCTTATAGACATCTCTATCTTCTCCAGAGAGTCTCATAAATATAGGTATATTTCATTCATCAATTAGGCTAGCCTAATTGGATGAAAGAAAAACTATAATCAAAGAGGAATATTTTAGGCATAATTATATTAAGTTGACTAAGATCTATACAAAAAATCCACAAGGTAGATTCAATCTTCTTAATACATAACATGTGTTAGGTCACCAAATATCGGGACCCAAACATAAAAGCTTCAAAACATCAAATAACTATAGTGTACATAGTAAAAATCTGTCATTGATAACTTACTTCTCCCAACACAAAAATTCTCAAGATCTTGAATATAGTTGTTTGAGTGAATCATAATGACGTAGTTAAGATATCAAAGTCATAATTTGTCTTGCGGTAGAATTTAGACCCAAAAAATAGTGCACTAGTTCACTGATAAATAACATATTTGATAGAGAATAGCTTTCGGTAAATGTCTTATACATTTGGTACTATGTTTACATCAATGACAACCATTTCATGCAATCCAATTTCCAACAGTCTCATTCCCAACAATTTTGATATCTAAATAGTCATTTCTGATCCTTATGCCACTTTTCACTTGATTTTGTTTGTGGTAATGGCTCAAGATTCCTTGTAATGGTTCAGGAAACTTATTTTCCCTCCTCTTCTCTCTATAAAAGTGGTATTTTCAATTCATTTTGGGCTTCTTGGTCTTTCTCTCTTGAAAACAATCTCTTTTCTCTCTTCCTCACTCTCTCAAGCTTACACAACTCTCTTGGCTCTCATAGCTCTCTCTCTCCTTGGCTTCCTCAAGCCTTGTAGGTGATATCTCTCATCTCATGTCTTTTAGAATCATGGGATCTCCCACATCCCCTGTTTATGCATTTTACTGTCATATCTATCTATCTATTTCAGTGTCTATTATTCTATCTATTTGGTTGTCTATGGAGGTGGAAACACTGAAATGGGGGTTTGAGTGCGGAAAGCCGCTAAAAAACCCCAAAAAATTTCCTCGATCTTATCTTTGTAGGTATTGAATATATTCATTTTTTGGAGGCTTCATTTCTATCTCTATTGTGAGTGTTTTTATCTCTTATTCCCTCACTTTATCACTTAGTTTACTTTGTTTTAGTTTTGTTACCCTATTATTTTCTTGCACTTTAATAGTCCTTAGAAGTCAGGGTAGAAGTAGTCATATTGTTTTTTTCCATGACATTCTCGGTTTTCAATCCATACGAGTCTCCAATATGCCTCTGGGATGCCAACATGTCCTGTTGTTGTTCATGTGTTGTGGTACAATCCTTTAGCCAAGAATTCATTAGTGTGTCTAGAAAATCTCTATGACCTACTCTCTTTGATTCTAGAACTCTCTTCACTTGAGTGCTATTCCTTATTAGATAATCTAAGGTATTTTAGGGTAGTTTGTTCCCTATGATGCTCTTGGTAAAAAAGAGACTCGTGAGCAGTGAATCCCCTTATCTACAATTATATATAATGAAATAGAGAAAAATGGGGTAGGTTCACTACATATGGGGTTTTATACTAAAATTGGAATATTTCACCAGACTTACTATAAATAGAGAGGGAAAAATGAGTGTAATGAACAAAACTATTCTTCTATTTCATTCAAGAAATGAGATACCTGAAGTTAAAATCCACTTTCAACACTTAGGTGAGTGAATTCTTTGAGGAATCTTACAATTTCCCTTTTTGTTTTAGGACAGGGGTCTATGCCAAACAAAACTTTTGGGAGACACACTAAAAATAGTAAATCAACTCAAAACTGAAATGTAAGACCAAATTTGAGTAGATTAACCATAGAGCTACTAGACACAATTTATTTCACACAAATTGAATGAGTGGACACTAAAAAATTATCTCAAAAACTATCAAAAAGTGTCCTAAGATAACTTTTGATAGAAATGATTGAACATGGGATTTTGGAGAAGGATTAAAAATACCAAATGATCTCATTTGAGACATGTAAAAAGTGGGTTTTGCAAATTAAACATAATACTATCAAAATCAATAAATCTTGTGGTACGTCTAAGAATAGAAAATGTTGTGTAGCTCTCAAAAATCACTATTTTTAGAAGCTATCTAAGGACTCATTTACCCAATGGCGAATGGGTTCTGGCTAGGGCTCTTTGAAATCTGTTTCTGCATTCTCTTCTCTTATTTTTGCACTCCCACATCCTCGATTTTAACCATCAGATGGTCAGAAATAAATCTTGTAGGTGGGTTTCTGTGAGATGAAAACTTTGAAAACTTTGTAATTTTGCAACTTTGAGATCTTCAACTTGAAAATTTGAAAAACACCAAGAAAGGGGAAAAATGTTTGTTTTTGGTGAATAAGGGTTTCCCTTGGTCAAACCTCATTTTGGTAATTAAACCTTGAAATGAAATGAAATAGAATGGAAGGGATGATGAATTAACAAAACAATGTCACAACTCACCAAACCCTTGGATGAACCTTGATAATGGTGGTCTGCAACTTTCATGAAATGGCTTCAATGGATGTGGATCTTGACTTTGAATCTTTGCTTGAAATGATACTTCGAATGCTTGATTGAATCATGAAATCTACATCAACATATTACCTCCAAAAACATGTGTGACTCCACATAATGCTTAGATTTTGAATGTTGTAACAAATGATGAGAAAATTTTCTCTCAAAAATCTAATATTGAAACTTAGACTTGATTTGATAAAATAGCCTTGTGTTTATATTAATTTATCCTTAATTTAAATATCACAAGTCGACATTGAAATTGTAGATTTCAAATCATTGAAATACTACTAAAAACATATTTGAAATTTGGGTCCTAAGCCTAAGTGAAGACCTATTTACCCTTGGGTAAATGGGTCCTAGGTCACTTACCTAGGACACACATTCTCCAATGTTAAATGTTATGTTATGGCATTAATGGATTTTGAGCTTTCCTCTTGAGAAATTGCAATTAATTAGGCTTGGATTTTAATTAAAGGGGCCAATTAAGAAAAATGAACCTCAATTAATTAATAAGGCCCTAGATAAGTGTGAAAGTGTAAAGGTACACCTCAAAATGCAAAAAATAAGGCACACTTAAGTCCATTTTATTTAATAAGACCCTAAACTTAATGTGAATATGTAAAATACATATTACAACACTAAATTAAGGCATAATTATTATTTAATTCCCAAATTAAGTGCTAAAAAGAGATACTTTTTCCTACACTACATTTGGCCCCCACTTTAGTGAGAGGAGGAACTTGCGTAAAACTCACACTAAAGTAGTCAAGAGGGGTCCAAGTGTACCAATGTGGATGGTATAGGATGGAAAAGATCAAGGAGGGTGATCAAGACCCCAAGATCCAAGATCCTATGTCAAACCAACATGAGTACAAAGGGACACACACAAGATGTATGATATGTAGTAGCAAGACAAGATACACAAACATACAATGTCAAAGACTAAAAGAAAGAAAAACAAAAATAAAAATAAAAAGAGGTGGATCAAGCCTTGACTATTTGTCCAGCTCAATGTGGATCGAACCTTAGCTATTTTTCCAATACGTTCACAAGCAAAAATCGATGTCCAATATGCAAAAAACACATACACTCACATGGGCTAATGGAACCTCAGGTTGTCCACTAGGTGAGCCCCCAGAAAAAAGTGGTTTAGTGAGAAAGTCATGCCTCTATCTATAGTCTCTCATTGTACTTACCATACCAATGCTATCCCTCTGATAACTCTAATATGGCATCACATACACTTAGGCTTCAAGCTTCACAAAGTTAACAAGTTGTATTCTACTAAAGAATTATGACCATTATATATATATATTTTCAAAGGGACATCACTTAGTTCATGTAAGGTCTTGTCTTAGGGATTATTGTGCCTAATGTTTCCAAGAGAGGACAAATTGAATGAATATCACACTCTCGGAGGATATCAAACCCAATGACACCACCAAGAAAAGGACACATCACAATGAGAAAAAAATACACAAAGAAACATGAGTGTCGATATATTCACCCACTTTAAAGTGATTTCTAACACCATTGTTGTGAGCAATCTGCTTTAAAGTAGAAGAAGACATGAGAGCTTATTCAAAAATCCTTATTCCAATTCATATGTTCTTGAATGAAACTACATCATGAATAAGGGGTTTCCCCCCAAAATGAAATGCTAAACATAGAAATAAAAGTGAGTCACATGTGATCCAACTTAAGGCATGTCATCCATATCCCAAGCTTGATCTTATATAAACATGGAAGGTGGTCAACTAGCCAAAAGATGCAATCAAAAAGTGCCATATGAGGAAAAGGCTACCTAACCCCTTTCCCCCACTTATTGTAAGATAAGGGTGAGCTGAGGTAAGTGATGAGCAACATAAAAATCAGTATCAATCAGAGGAACTAGGTGCTTCAACACAAGAAATAGCATCACAAACCTTAAGATATTGAATTTTATAGTTTAGTGCTTCTAGCTTAGATTGTGTAGTAATTTTTTGATGCAAAAAATTACTACACAATCTAAGCTAGAAGCACTAAACTATAATCTTCATGGATTGTGGAAATATATTATCTTTGTATTTAATTTTATCACTTAAATCCTTACATTCATTAGTAGAATAACCATGAACTCTATGATATGCACATAATGAACTCTTGTTGTAAAATTTATTTCATGTTCTTGGAGGGAGAGATATCAACCGATCTTGGAGAAGTCTTGAAAAGATACTCTCTTGATAAATAGTAGAAGATTTTCCTTTATTTTGCAACAAAGATATCTCTTGCTTAGTACAAGGTGTCATACATACACAACTCTTTATGTTGTGATATTTTTTACTCTCCTTTAAGGGATGGCATAAAATATAATGAATTCCAATCATTACTAAGACATGTCCTAGGAGTGTTTTGTGTAATGGCATTGATGTTAAGTAAAGATTTCTTTGATTGTTTTGTTTCTTTCGAAGGACCAAGACCACTAATTTCTATTATTTCAAGATGCACCAAGGTTAAAGTTTGCTTAGGAGGATCTTTTGTAATAGTGTTACTATTGAGTGAATACTTTTTTGATGCTTTTATTTCCTTCAAAGGAGAATAACCAAGACCACTAGTTGTTTCTTGTGTGTTAGGCTCTACAGGGACATCCATACCTTATTCTCTAGAACCGCATCCTTTTCCACTATAACAAGGTTGTTTCAAAAGCTCATAACCTCTTCCATAAATATTTTCCATTTATTTTGGATTCGGTTGTTGTTCATAATCAGCTTCATCAAAGTTTGTTATGTAATTTTTTTCTTCTTCTAAAGTGGTTGAAGTGGATGCTTTCGAAGGTTTTTCTGAATTTTTTGTTGACATTACCACTTTTTCTTTTCCCCTTTCAAACTCCTTTGTCGTGATATTTTATTCTCCCATTAATGTTGGTGTGAAATCTAAGGATCCCCAATCATCTTTTAATAACATCATGACTTCTTCAATATTCTCTTTTTCTTGTTCTTGCATGATTTCAAATTTTGAAGTTGGTATCAATGTTTTTATAGGGCTTTGTTTATTTTTTTTAGTGTGCAAACAACTTTCAGGTTTAGGGTCGACACTAAGTATGTAAAATTTATTGTTGTAAACATACTTCATTAAATGATGAAGCATTGAAGGCACTGCATGCATTTCATGAATCCACGTTCTTCCTAAAAAAAGATTATATGAAAGATCATGAGGCATAACATGGATAGTAGTTTGTAATGAATGTTTCCCAATGATAGTAGGTAATGTGATCACACCAAGTGGTTGTTTTCTTATGTTATCAAATCCATGAATGGACAATGAGTCAGGTTCAATCCTACTCTTGTCAATTCCAAGCTTATCCAAAAGGTTGACATTACACACATTAAGGGCTGAGCCATTGTCAACAAGGATTCTTTTTATTGCTTTCCTATCAATAACAAGTATGATCATGAAAGCTTCATATTGTTTTTGAACTTCCAAGGAGGGTAACTCACTTTGGTGACAAAAATATCTAGATTAATTGCATTCATTCCTTGAACTAGGGCTACCACATCATTTGGGTTTGTATTAGGAGGAATCACAACTTTTTGCAAGGCAATTTGAAGCATACTATGATAATTCGATGAGACTTGAATAAGATCCCATAATGATATATTAGTAGGAGTATTCTTAAGTTGTTCAACAAGGTCATACTCCTTTCAATTATACAAAGGCAATCAAGGAGCACTAGGTAAGATAGATTGAGGTAATGGTAATGAAATGAGAGGGATTTGTTGTTGCCTATTGTTCCTTGTGTTATATGTATGAGAAATGGTATTATAACTCCATTGCTGTGAAACATTGTCATTATCAAGTTTCCTTGTAAAGCTCAAGATATCTCCTAGTTTCCATGGTTTATTTTTAGGTGGTTCTAAGTTAATAACTAGTTTATTTTGAACTTGAGGTTGTTGTGAGGGTGGGTAAAGGATAAATTGAGGCTTTGGTGGTCCAATAAGTAAAGGATTTGTAGGATGTTTAAGAATTAGAGGACTCAAGGAAGTTCTAATGTTCATAACATCAACAAACTTATCCTTATTTTCATGACCTCTTAGTGAAGGGGATTCTAATGTCACTTCATCATCTTCATCTAAGGAAGCCACATTACTATTGTCAATGTTGTAATTTTCATGCACCATGATATCTTCCCTAGTAGGAGAGTGTTTAGGAGAGAAAAAAACTAGATGTTCATGGCATTCAATGGTTGGTTCTTCTAAAATAACTTCATCACAAGGGGGTCATCAATGGTTTGATTGTCTTTCTTATCAATGATGGCATTCTCTTGTTTCAAATCATTCTCACAAATTGGAAAAGTGTTATTAGGGGATGCATCAATGGTCTCATCCTTGTATCCAACAATTTCTTCCCAAGTGGGAGAGGTAGGGGAAGAGAGACAAATAGGACTCTCATAACTCTCGTTGTTTGGATCTTCTAACACCAAAATATCTTCTTCACAAATAGGAGAGATATTGGGAGAAGAACAAACTTGATTGTCATGATTGTCCAAGATTTTAGGCTCTTTCACTAAGTTTCACAAATGAGAGAGGGATAAATAAAGAACAAGACAAGAGGAGAAATGACTTCACATTCATAAGCTTGCAACAACAACTTCTTAGAGTTTTCAATAAAATCTGAAAATAGAACATGAAGTATGATAACAAGAGACTATTGTAATGAAAACATGATGCAATAATTGCTCTACAATTTTGAAATGCAACAAGTTTTCAATTTTAGATGCCTACCTTAAATGGATGATTAGACCTTAATGCATAAATCAAAGATTCTTGAAACTTTCTAGACTGATACAATAGGTTACCAATAGCTCTAGGAATCACAAAAAACCACAAAAAAGCTCATAAAAGTTGATTTTTGTAGGCCTCCAAGGACTCATTCACCTAGGGGAAAATGGATCCCTGTATAGATTTTTTTTAAATTAAAAAATGTAATTTCAAAGTGATTAGATGTGTTCTCTATTCCAAGTTTTAGACTAGTATTTCTGTAGTAGAATTTTCAAGAATTTGATGTTTAAATGAAAGTGCAATAAAGGACAATTGATGAACTATATGAAACTTTTTGAAATGCATATGGACTTAATTTTTGAATTTGAATGATGAAAATTACACTAATATGAAAAAACTATGCAAAATCAATGTGACATTATGCAATTTTTTTGAATTTTTAGATTTAAAATCAATGCAAAATGCAAGTTTACTCCTAAAATGCAAAGTAACTTTATGCCAAATTTAGAAACCCTAAATGCAATGAATTAATCATAATCCTAGATATAGGGTTTGAATGCACTCCAATCAGAAATTAGAATATTCAAAAATCTTCACCAAAATGGAACATAGAAAAATGTGTTAGGTTCACTACATATGGGGTTTTATATTAAATTTGGAATATTTCACCAAACATATTATAAATAGAAAGGGTAAAATGAGTTTAATTAACCCACCTATTCTTCTATTTCATTTAGGAAATGAGATCCCCCAAGTCAAAATCAACTTTCAACCCTTAGGTGAGTGAATTCTTTGAGGAATCTTGCAATTTCCTTTTTTGTGTTAGGACGTGGGTCTAGGCCAAACAACACTTTTGGGAGACATACAAAAAATAGTAAATCAACTCAAAACTAAAGTGTAAGACCAGATATAAGTAGATTAACACTTAAAATAGATCTCAAAAACTGTCGCAAAGTGTCCTATTCTGTTACAACGTGTCCTACTTTTGCACAAAGTGTCCTGAGATAACTTTTGATAGAAATGAATGAATAGGGGTTTTTGGAGAGGGATTAAAAAGAAGAAATGATCTCATTTAAGAAATTTAAAAAATGGTTTTTTCATATAAAACATAATACTATCAGAAACAATAAAGCTTGTGGTAGATTTGGGAATAGAAAATGTTATGTACCTCTCAGAAAACACTATTTTTAGAATCTGTCTTAGCACTCATTCACCCAATGGAAAATGGGTTCTAGCTAGGGCTCTCTGAAATTCATTTTTGAGTTCTCTTCTCCTGTGTCTACAATCACAGATCACTGATTTTCACGGCTGGATAGTCGAAAATAAATCCTATAGGTGGGTTTCCATGAGATGACAACTTTGGTGACAACTTTGAGAACTTTGCAATTTTGCAACTTTGAGATCTTCAACTTATATTCAATGTGGAAATCTACAACACACAAAGAAAGGTATTTTTTCTTTTCTTTTGATGAATGGGGGTTTTCCTTGGTCAAACCCCGTTTTGGTAATTAGACCTTGAAGTTAAATGAAATAGCATGGAAGGGATGATGAATGAGCAAATAAATGTCACAACTCACCAAACTCTTGGATGAACCTTGATAATGTAGGTCTACAACTTGCATGAAATAGTTTCAATAGATGTGGATATTGGCTTTGAATCTTTTCTTGATGTGATACTTTGAATTCTTGATTGAATCATGAAACCTACATCAACATATTAGCTCAAAAAACATGCATGAATCCACATAACTTTGACATAATGTTAGGATCTTGAATGCTACAACAAATGATGAAGAAATCTGCTCTTGAATTTTCTTGACAATAATCTTGGCTCTTTTAATTTATCTCTCAAAAATCAAATATTGAAACATAGACTTGATTTGATGAAATAATATTGTATTTATAGTAATCTATCCTTAGTTCAAATATCACAAGACGAAATTGAAATATAGATTTGAAATCATTGAAATACCACTAAAAACATATTTGAAATTTAGGTCCTAGTCCTAAGTGAGAACCCATTCACCCTTGTGCGAATGGGTCCTAGGTCACTTACCTAAGACACATATTCTCCAATGTTAAATGTTATGTTATGGAATTAATGGATGTCAAGTTTTCCTCTTCGGAAATTGTTTTTAATTAGGCTTGGATTTGAATTAAAGGGGCCAATTAAAGAAAATTAACATCAATTATTTAATAAGGCCCTAAATAAGTGTGAACAAGAGATACTTTTTCCTACACTACATATAATAATATAGTATATTATAAAATATATTTGATGGAATGGATATCTATTTATTTTAATTAAAATATTAATATATACTAATAAATATTAATATTAATATAATATACATTATATTGAATATAAATATTATATGTTATATTATATAGATATAGTGCTACATATAATAATATAATATATTATAAAAAATTATTTGATGGATTGTTGCAAGGGAGTTTTAAATATCATATTTATTATAATAGAGCTACAAGGATCTAAGAGCAATATATACATATCTCTCTCCCTCTCTCTCATCTTCCCTCTATAGCTTTGTCTATCTCCACTCACCCTCTCCCTATCTACCTACATTTATCTCAATTTGTCTCACCGTAGATCTCCCTCCCTCCCAGCTTCCCTCCTCTCTCTACCTCTTTGTTGAACCCTTCCCTCTTCTATCTATATTCCCTCCCTATCTTTATACCTCTCTACTCTCTATATCCCCTCTCCTTCCATCACTCCAACCATACCACTCTCTCCACTTATCCCTCTCTCCCTCTCTCTCTTCCTCTATCTATCCCTCTCACACTACCTCTCCCTCTCTCTACCTACCCATCTCTCTACCTCTTTCTTCCCCTTCTCTCTCTCTCTTACACAAACACACTAGATATCTCTCTTTCTACCTTTCCCACCCTACCTCTCTATCTCTTTACCTATCTCTTTCTATTCCTTGTACCTTACCTCTATCTACCTACCCTCACTCCCTCCCTCCTACCCTTTCTCTCTCCTTCCATTCCTCTCTCTATATCCACTCACCCTCTCTCTCTCTACCTACCTTTCTTGCAATCCATCCCACCCCACCTCTCTTTCTACCTACATCTCCCTCCTTCCCAAATTCCCCCTCTCTCTACTTCTCTCCCCTTCCATCTCTACTTCTCCCTATCTCCCCTCACTCTCTCTACCTACCTCTCCCTCTATTCCTTCCACCTTAGCTCTCTCTACCTACCTCTCCATGTCTCTCTCATTTACTTTATTTCCTTCTATCCCTCCAACCCTACCTCTCCCTATCTTCGTTTGTTCCTCTCTATCTCTCTCACAACCTCTCTCTCTACCTCTGTCTCTATAACATACATAGAAAACACCTCTCTACCTCTCTCAACCCTCCTCTACCACCCTAACTCTCTCTATACATACCTCTCTATTCCTTGAAACTTACCTCTCTCCCTCCTTCCCTCTCTCTCTCCATCCCTCTATTTCTCCACCCTACCTCTCCTTATCTCCCTCCTTCCCTCTATCTCTCTCTCACACAAAACCTATCTCTCTACCTTTCTCTCACACATAGACACACTCAACCTCTCTCTCTACCTCTCCCACCCTATATATCTCTCTCTTAAACACACATAACCTCTCTGTGGATGGAGTCGGATGGACGGACGGGACTGGATGGATGGATGGACGGAATGGATGGACGGAAGGATGGACGGATGGAGCCCGGAATGGACGGACGGATGGACGGATGGAAGTGATCGATGGACGGATGGAAGGAAGGAAGGACGGATGGACGGATGGAAGGAATGGACGGACGGACGGATGGAGGGATGGAGGAAGGATGGACGGAATGGACGGAAAGGATGGACGGAATGGATCTGACGGAGGGATTCGTTTCCTATGGAGAAAGGCTGTATTTATAGATTTCTTGGTAGCAGATTTGTGAAGAGGCAACACAACAAAGGTCTGGATTTGATCTTGAGGATTGAATGGTGAAGGATGAAGGAATTGAGAAGATTATGGGGATTGTTCTTCCCCACAAAAACATTCAGCCATATGATAGGAAGAATTGATGGAAGAGGATGAAGAAGTTGCCTACAAATTTTCCCGTGAAGATTGAGTCAATTAATTTAGACATAAATTAGACATATAATATATAATTTCATAAGTGAGTGAATAGAGAAAATTTTCATTTATGTCTTTATTTGAATATTTTGGTTTATTCAAATTAGTAAAAAGGGGATAAATAATTTATTAAAACAAACTATGGAATTTTTTTATTAAATAAATATAGAAGAGATATGATAATTAAACAACAAAGTATTTAACCTTGTTTAATTAATTAAGATTGAATGATGTGATAATTAAATAACACAAACTATTGAAGTTGCATAATTAATTAAAATTGAAGAATAAAAGAATTAGAATGTGAATTAATTAAATAAATATTTCTATTTATTTAATAGTAGATGAATTTAATTATGATAATTAAATAAAACAAAGTGAAATTCATTTATTTAATTAAGATGAAAATAATAGAATAAAGATTGAAGAAATTAAGATGAACTATATAAATAAATATTTCTATTTATTTAATAGTAGATGAAATAAATGTTAATTAATCAAATCAATCAAATTTAATTAATTATATTCACCAGGCCATTTTTAGGTGTAAACATTTTCCCCCTCTTTGAAGTGATGTGTTTACACATTGCTTTAAAGAAAATTTTGCTATTGCTGCTAGTATCAATGACAATTTTTCAGTATGCCCCAGACATGATTTTCAGGCAATTGATGGATATATGCCCCCTCAAGAGATAAATTGATGATTCTTTTTTTCAAAAAAAAAATCGCAATTTCCAACAAAAATCAAATTTTTATGATTTTTTTTTATGATTCTATATAGATCTAATGAAGATTTGGTGGTGAAATAATTTATCTCCTGAAAAATCATATAGAAAGTGCCCTTGGATGAATTTCAATTAATCTCCCATTAGAAAAAATAATTAATCCCATAAAAATCCACTTTAATAACCTATAAAATGTCAAAAAGGTCAAACTCATTTGTGCATTTGAGTTTTAAAATTTTGTGAGAGAGAGCCATTTGTGCAATTTGGAGCAAGATGTCGATTCCCTACCATACTCACTGGCTCGAGCGTGTTCGATGTTACCACTACTCGGCTATCTACGGACCTCCGGTACATACTTGTTAACCCCCTCGTTGTATGTGCATTTTTTGTTTTTCGTACATTTTTCGGATTTCAAAATTTCTATATCTTTTAGTGCTTTTGCATGCTGATATAACACTTTGGCTCTTTGTTTTAGCACATTGAATGTTTTGGCACTTTCATAGGATAGTTTAGTGCTTTGGTAGAATTAATTAGTGCTTTGAATGTTTTGGTGCTTAGGACAAAAACTTCAGCACTTTGACTTTTTGTTTTAGCACTTTGACCTGCTATAATAGCACTTCTAATGAAATGGTGCTTTTGCCTGATGAAATAGAACTTTTTCCTAATGAAATAGCACTTTTGATGATTTAGCACTTTGAGTGATTGTTTTAGCACTTCAAATTCAGATTGATAAATTTTGTCAAAATTTTCCTTGATTTTTTCAATTTTTTATCCTGCCAGCTGTCGGTTTGATGTGATTGATGATCCTGATCAAGTAGATGAATTTCAACCTCATGATAGGCGAGAAATAATTATGGTTTGATTGATAAAACTTATGATAGGCAAGGTTGATTTGATGTATTGACCTCATGATATATGAGGTTCAATGATGTTTGATGATTGACCTCTTTTTAGGTGAAGTTCAATGATGTTTACTCACAATATTTAATCAAAAATCTCACCAAGAGTTGATTAGGTTGATATGATATG
Source organism: Sequoiadendron giganteum (assembly GCA_007115665.2). Lineage (NCBI taxonomy): Eukaryota > Viridiplantae > Streptophyta > Pinopsida > Cupressales > Cupressaceae > Sequoiadendron > Sequoiadendron giganteum. Next base: position 159,243,070 of record CM021105.1, read on the forward strand.
TGATGTTTTGATGATTTGACAAAAGAGTATTGACTTTGAATATTTCATGATGATAGGAGGCTCTAATGAACCTCCAGATTAGAGAGTGATTTCCTTAGACATTTGATTTGATACGACATCTGGCCTAGCATGAGACAACTATCATTGTATGTTGTGGATTGTCCTCCTTACTTGATATGCCCCAGATTAAGATTAATCAGGGCCTCTTGAAAACTTTAGTGGAGAGGTGGCACAACGAGCATAACACCTTCCACCTAGCTACCGACAAGATCATAGTCACCTTGGAGGATGTCTAGAGGATTCTGTGGATACCAGTTGTCAAGGATATTTTCATTTATGATTCATTTGAGCAGAGTGGAACTGATGCTCTCCAGAGGGTATTTCAGGATGATAGGATTTGTGGATCTCATGGCGTGAGATGGTGGATGCTTATGCCACTTTTTTGATAGTTCTTGCTGGATTCATTGGAGGATTCCTTTGTCCTGATCATAGGTCAAAATGATTCTCTATTGGTTGGGGCCGTGTATTTGAGAGCATGATCATTCACGGGATGAGATATGCTTCGGGCATGTGCATGCTTTCCCACCTTTATCATGATTTTCATTCAGTGGTGTACCTTGGAGGTCAAATTTTATTGACTGGAGTCACTTTACTTCAGGTGTGGGCGTGGGAGCATATCACTATTACACATCTAGTGATGGTGAGACAATGGCTAGCCATGAGGCAATATGTGCATATTTATATAGGACTTCCTACTTAGCCTAGACTAGGTAAGCTAGAGCATTGGAGACAAGTATTGGATGATGTTGAGGCCGTCACATGGAGACCTTATTTTGATTGTGAGCACTGGGACAATGATGATGTCCAGTTGCCATATCTCTGTCAGACAATGGTATTGATTGGTCAGACTTAGTTTATATTGGAGATATTCTTACCGAGGAGGGTACTCAAACAATATGGCAACATTCAGGGCATGCCCCAGGGCATTGCTTATTATGGTTGACATCAAATGGATGTAGCATATTGGGGACCTTGCCTATCATATGATGTTTCTATTAAGTAGTTCTAGGCTCTACAACCTACATAGTAGGATATTCATCCAGACAACATTGTGGCACCTATCACAACTGAGTTTATAGAGTATTTGGTATTACACCCCTTTCTGCAGATTACTATTCAGGATGAGCCAACTCCCTTACCTTTGGAGGAGGAGGATAGTGATGATGATGAGGGGGATGATGACAGTGGAGATGGTGACAAAGGTGGTGATGAGGATGAGGGTGATGATAGTGGTGAGGAGGGAGAGGACAATGGGGGTGATGATGAAAATGTTGGAGATTAGGGCGATGTGGATGTATGGGAGTTTATGGTGCCTCAAAAGAGGTGATCATTGATAGCACTATTTGAGCAGTGTGTGCATATTGGGGTACCATCACAACATCAACAGTCTCAGATTGCTAGTTTATAGGTGCAGGTACAAACATTATAGGGACAGCCAGTGCAGGTGTAGGGTTTTCTATCACAGACACAAGCATAGATGAAAACTCAAGCCTAGGCTCATGCTTAGGCTCTTTCATAGGTATAGGGATAGTTGGCGATTGTACAGGAAAATTGCCACATTGAAAACAAATCGAGATGGTGCTCGACAAATTGTAGAGAAATAATAGACTACTGTAAAGAGATTATAGAGGATAGCTAATGGTACCACCATGGGTGATTACATGAGAGAGGTTCTCTGTGTGGGCTAAGAGGCAAAGTTTTAAAGAGGTTGATACCATGATGCAGTCCCCTCTGAGCAAAGAGTTAGTTATGCACCGTTGCAATCAGGCATGACTCATACTAGGACTATTAGTGAGAGTCTTACTCAACCACCATGGAGAGATTTGAGAGATCTCGATACATCTAGTGGTGGAGGTACTAGCCCAAAGATGCCTACACCATCTGGAGGTAGTACTTCATAGATTCATTATGTGATCCTATGATACTTTTGAGACATGATGTATACTCTAGTTTTGTGATCGAAAACCATTTTTGATGTTGTATCTCCTTTATGCTTCAGACATCTTTGTATAATTGAAATTTATGATTTTGAGATTTATATGATATGTAGTGGATTTAGTGATCTGTTATTTGTTTTATATGATTCTATGATGGATGCATTTAATTTCCTATGTTCTATATGCCATGTGAGAAACTTTATGGTTGCAGTTTATAATGATGATGATATGCTATGATGTGCATAATGATGATGTATGGATGTATGATGTATATAATGATGATGTATGGATGTATCATGTATATGCATGATGATGTGTAGTTTTATATGATGATGTAATTATATATATGGTTATGAATATGATGTGTTTAAATGATATATGATATGTGATGTAAATGGGATGTGTATACTTTTATTTTGGTGTAAATGCAAATATATGATGTATTTAATGGATGAAAATGATGTGTGGTAAATGATATGATAAATGGAAATGTAATGATATGACGTAATAAGTAGATTAAATGATATACGATAATGATATGTTGAATGAATGTATGATCCATGATATGATTGATGGATGAATGAAAATGTGATGATAGAGATTTATGTTTTATGTGATATGGAAAATATGATACGATAAATGTAAAATTATTTGATTTAGATGTATGAATGATGAAATGATAATTAAATGCTTTCTAATGTATGCAATAAAAATGATGATGCAACTATATGATAATAATGATGTTTTTGTTAAATGTCAAGTATACTCAATCCATTATGATATAAAATCATTAATTTGAATCCTTCACGAGCTTTTGTAACAAACATTATGTAGATGTAAAAACTATTATGAATGCAATCTAATTTTATCATGCACATCTATATGCAAATATTGGCATTATAATAGTACTTTTGTGCTTTGTATCATCATAGAGATTTAAAAATGTTGAAAGTGAGTACAAGCATCAATGGTATAATTTAGACCACGATAACCTGGTATCACTTCCATGATTTTTGATATTGCAAGCAAACACAAGCAGCTAGGTATAATTAAACCGAGATGACTTGAGCATTTCTTACATAAATCGGACATGAATTTACCACTTTCCTATGTGAAATGGATGCCATCCATGATACTTTGTAGAGAATTTCCCATGATAATTCACATAGTAATTATGGTTAATTCACAGACAATAGAGAAAGAAAATACCATTCTCCTTCCTTGCTTCTCTAGTTCAATACATCATCGAGTTGCTCCAAAGAAATGATAATGATGATCAAAGTGTAACATGTCCAACCTTTGTTTAAAGCATTTCAATCTATTTTCAGATTAGATCATCCATCTTGATTTTATGATTTTCGATATTTTGACCAAAGACCTATCCTAGGGGCCTTGAGGGCTGATCAAAGATTAGCCTTGCCTATGTTATACACACAGAGACCACGTAGGTCGACTAGATGACTCTATTTTTTGACTTTTTGAGTGATTTTTGACCTATTTTTGGATTTTGATATGATATAGATGTTTGATGTGCTCCTGATGGTGATTGATGTTCAAAGTTGGGTTGCATTTGTCTTCCTATAGTTTGCCCATTTTTTTAAGCTTGATGTTTTATTGCCCCCTATTAGAACCAGAATTTTCATAAAAATTCTAAGGGTTTTTTCCATTTGAACCCAAATATTTTGCTATCTTGTTCATGTAAAATAATTTTACCTCCATCCACAATACTAAAATTTCTTTTTACCACCATACCGCTATCTTAACATCAACCTTTCTTAACTTTTCCTTTTACCTCCTTATTGTAGCCCTTTGTAAAGTGGCTCACGGTATCACGGTTATGAATAGTCACATCATACCCTTACCGCTATACCGTGTAGGGCAGAAACTTGGCCTGCAGTTCAGTGGTGAAGTGAAGGGCGTTTTATAAAGGTATATTGCGATACCGCAAGGAGTTTGAACTTGGCTCGTGGTAGAGCGGTAAGGAGAATAGTCCAAGCCGATACAGCCATACCGTAGAGAGACAAAACAAAGCCCGCGGTTGGGTGATATAATTGAAGACAATCGCCATATCGCAAAGGGTCAACAAGTAGCTTGCGATAATGTGGTGTGCAGAGGAGCAGTAATAGGAAGATACCACCACACCATGAAGGGATGAAACAAGGCCCGTGGTAGAGCGGTAAGGAGAGAAAAGAAAAGATAGGTCACCACCATACCATGAGAAGATAGAATGTGGTGCACAGTTGGGTGGTAGAGAGCAATGCAAGGAAGAGACCACTATATCATGGTAGGTTAGAACAAAGACCATGGTAGAGCGGTGGAGGTGATGATCAAGGCAAGTCACCACTATACCAATGGAAGCCAAATTGTAGTGCGTGGTAGGGCGGTAGAGAGAAATTATGGGAAGATACTGCCATACCACGAAGGGTTAGAATGGTGACCATGATAGAGCAATAAGGAGACCAAGGCAAAGGCAGGCCACCATGGTACCACAACAGTGGAAATGAAGGCACACGGTAACATGATAAAGTGGTTGTTGCTATCACGTCGGATGCCTAATTTTTTTAGTTGTGTTTTGTTCTAAAGTGGCGTGAATTTTGGCCTTTCATGAGAATTCGAATAGATAGAAACCAAAAGGCATGGGAAAGGTTCTCTAACATGTATAAAAGCAAAAGTTCGAGATAGAATAAGGGTTGGAAGTTAGAGTAGTCAGAGTAGAGTAAATTTTTCAGAATTTCTATGTTGTGATGACCATGATGCATGTATAAATTTTGAAGAAGCCAATGAAGGTTTCTTGTTTTGCTGCCTAATTTTGGTATCAACTATTTGTCTGAATTATTCAATTATTTAGTTGTCTCCATTTTAATGCTTCTCTGTTATTTAAACTGGTATATCAAGTGTATATGTGGTTTATTGATTCACATTTGTTGTTTTCGTGTGATATGGTTGATTGGTTCTTTCTAGTAAAGATTAAATCCTTTTAGTCATTTACTATAATTTGGTAGTGTTAATTGGATTATTAAGGAGAACCGTATAATTAGGGTTGTCAATCTATCTCAAGTAGAGTTTGTCAACTATTTACTTGCATGTTTATACAAGTTATAAACTTATATCGGTGTGCCAAATAGTTTGAGTTATTGCCATTATGGGTCACATTTTCTAAGTCTTCATTGGACTCCATATACCCAATAGGGCATTGGTCTCACCCATGTTAATTCACTTATTTTCATTAAATCATTATTTCAGAATTCCACATTTGTTAACCGAACATATTGCTTATAAAATTTATATCTAATTATGATTTTATCTCTCCACTTCCAATTGCCATTGTGGATAGATTGCTCAAGTAGGAAGTATATAGTTTATGTTTTCCTCATTTATATAGGTTTACCTACCTAGTTTTAACAGAGCCTAAAGAGTAGAAGGTTCAAATTAACCACTTGGCCTTGTATGTTAGCCATAAATGTTGTGAGACCTTGGCAACCTCTCATGGTTCAAACCTACATTTTTGAGACCTAACACCCCTAGTGAGGTCTAGATGTTGCCTCTAAGCTAGGGTGAGACATGACCACTTGCAATTTTATGATAATGGATGTAAAGTGATGGTGAAATTAATGACCATGACATGCATCCAATAGATGGAAAAGATGGTTAAATCATAAATAGCACCTGTTTCTAGGTTTTCACTACATGTTTTTATTGCACTTTTTTTTTTTGTTATTTTTGTATTTTTGTATATTTTTGTATTTGTATATTTGTATATTTTTGTATTTTTCTTTCACCGAGATGCTTGTTTGTCAGGTTTTCATCAAGGCAACTATTTTTCTAGGACTTGAACCATGCACTAAGTGATTCAAGTGTAGAATTTTCTAAGATGGATAGTGTTGATAGGTTCATCAAACAGATCCCCTTCAGGTGTTGATAGTTGATAGGCTCCTAATCCATAGACCAATATGAAAACAAAAGGACCTAGCCAGTTAGGTTCAAATTTCCCTTTCTTTTCTCTATCCTGCTGATTTCTAGGGTCTTCCTTTAGGACCAAGTCACCAACCTGAAAGACTCTAGGATTTACCCTGTGATTTTAGCTCCTATACATTCTCTATTGGTATGCCTGTAAATGATTAACAACTTGTTGATGATGTTCATCCAATAGTTCCAGTTCTTGAAGTTTGGACACTCTATAAGACTCATATGAAATCATTCCCTTTAGTGACACATAGAGTGATGGAATATCAACCTCAATGGGTAGTATGGCCTTTGATCCATATACCAAGACATATGGTGTAGCTCCTAGTGGTGTTCTAATGTTGGTTCTGTATGCCCATAGAGTTGGGTTTAGTTGACTGTGCCAATCACATCCAACAATATTGATCATTTTCTTTAGAATTTTTAGAATTGTTTTGTTGGAGGCCTCTGCTTGGCCATTTCCTTGAGGATAATATGATGTTGAAAAATTATGTTGGCTATGAAATTTTTCACACAATTCCTAGACATCCTAATTTTTAAAAGGTCTTCCATTATTTGTAACAATGGATTGAGGTATGCCATACTAGCAGATTATGTAGTTTAGTATGAAAGATGAGATCTGATTTCTAGTAATTATTGTTAGAGGAACCACTTCTAACCATTTTGTAAAGTACTACATTGCTAAGATTATGAATTTGTGTCCATTGGATGAAGATGGGTTTATCTTCCCTTCCAGGTCCAGGACCCACTGAAAAAAGGGCCATGTTGATGTGAATGGATGTGATTCTTGTGTTGGTGCATGGATTAGGTTACTATGGATCTGACACTTCTAGCATTTCTTAACAAAATGATAAGACTCCTTCTCCATGTTTGACCAGTAATACCCTAGATGAAGGAGTTTCTTTGCTAGAGTTAGCCCACTTGAATGGGTTCCACAAATACCTTCATAAACCTCATGCAAGGCTATTTCAGATTCATTATGTTCTAGACACTAGAGAAGAGTACCATCCAGACCTTGACGGTAAAGTATGTCAGCAATTAAGGTGTGTCAAGTGGATTAACGAATGAAGTTGTGTTTCTAGTTTCTAGAAAGATCAGGAGGAAGGATTTTGTCTTTTAGGTAAGAATAGGTCTTTCCATAGAGTTATGATTGAACATCATCTATGTGCAATATGGTTTGTGATTTGAGATTATTATAGGCAAGATTTGACACTTGTTATACCATAAACTCATAATGACCACATTTTTTTGGCAATTGTAAAAGACTATGCAATTGTCGCCATAGAATTCGCAACTTTGTTTTCTGCCCTTGGAATTTTCTCAAATTTGATATCCACAAAGTAATTTTTGAGATCATCAATCAACTTTTTATATGGCATCAACTTCTTGTCGTTTATCTAATATTCATCATTGACTTGATAAATAGCTAATTGCGAATCTCCATACACTTGTAGCTCTGTGACCTTCCATTCAGTTGCTACCTTGACGCTAATGATTAGTGCCTCATACTCGGCTACATTATTGGTACATGGAAACATGAGTCTATAGGATATTGGGATGGTGTGTCCTTGAGGTGAAAGAAACAATATTCCCACACCAGACCCTCTTTGTGTATATGACCCATCAAAATAAAGCCTCCATTGTTGTGTTGTCATAGTGAGAATGTTTGCATCAGGAAACTCAATTCTCATAGGATGATCATCAATTAATGGAGCTTCAGATAATTTTTCAACAATTACTTGACCTTTGATGGCTCTCCTTTCCACATACTAGATATCAAATTCACTAAAAAGCATGACCCACTTGGCTAGTCTGTCGATTAAAGCAACCTTCTTGAGTAGATATTTTAACGGATCAATCTTTGCTATGAGCCTCACTGTGTGGGTCAACATGTAATGCCTCAACTGTCGGATAGAAAATACCACCACCAAACAAGGTTTCTTAGTGAAGGTGTAATTTATTTCATAGTCATTCAGTGTCCTGCTAATGTAGTAAATGGCTTGTTCCTTTCCATCAGAATCTTCTTGTGCCAATAGTGCTCCCAAATAAATGTATGTTATTGCAATGTATAGTAGTAAAGGTCTACCTTCTATAGGTGGCATGAGTATGGGTGGTGACATCAGATATTATTTTATCTAGTTGAAATTTGTTTCACATCCTTTATCCCATTTGAACAAGACATTTTTATGCAACAAGTGATTAAATGGATGACTTTTGTCTGCTAACTAGAAGATAAATCTCCTAATTGATTGTAGCCTACCTTGTAGTGATCTTAGTTGACTGATATTCTTTGGTGGTGACATTTCCATTATTGCCTTAACCTTGGTCAGATCCAATTTGATGCCCTTCTTAGAAACTATGTATCCTAGGAGTTTTGCTAATGTAACACAAAAGACACATTTCTTAGGATTCAATCTGACCTTGAATTTCTCCAGCCTTGTAAAGATTTTTCCCAAGATCTCTAAATGTCCTTCTCTGGAATACAACTTTGCTAAGATGTCATCCACATAATCCTCCATAAATGTATGCATCATATCATGGAAGATTGTGGTCATTTCTCTTTGATATGTTTCCCTTGCATTCTTCAACCCAAAGGGCATCACATTCCAGCAAAAGGTTCCCCATGGACATGTAAATGTGGTTTTCTCCTGATCATCTAGTGCTATTTTGATTTGGTTATACCCAGAGAAACCATCCATTATTGATAACATGGTATGTCCTACTATTAAGTCCACAATGATGTTGATGTTAGGTAAGGGAAAATCATCTTTGGGACATGCCTTATTCAGATCTCTGAAATTTGTGCATATTCTAATACTATTTTCTTGTTTAGACACATGTAAAATATTTGATATCCACTCAGCATAATCGATAGACATGATGAATCCTGCATCTAACAACTTTTTCAGCTTAGCCTTTACCATCAACATGATATGTGGATGCATCTTCCTTAATTTTTGTTTCACAGGTTTAATCCCAGATGGTAGAGATAAATGATACATTAAAAGATCTAGATCTAAACTTGGCATATCAGAGTATGACCAAGAAAAGTTAATACTTCTTTCCTCAAAGAACCTGAAAAAATTCTAGCTTTTCTTGTTCAGTCATGGATGCTACATTATGTAAAGTCTTTGCATTTTTTGTTGTGCCAATATTTATAGACTGTGTAGGCTCCACCAATACTGATGATCTTTCATGATAATTTTCTATTGTGCCAATATTTCCTTATAGAGGTTTTCACTATCTGATGTGTTCTTTATTTTTACTTTTTCGAGATCTAATGTTGCCATTGAATGATTTTCAGGCATTAGATCCATTATTCCTATTTTCAATTTTGCAACTGGAAGATTTCACATCCTCCTATCTAAATGTGTCATTATGAGATTTATGATTAGAACTTGTGTCAGGTTCATCACAACAAAGGAAATTTATGATAGCATCATCATTCACAAAGATGGGTGCATTGATAGGTTCACTTGGTTGCCAGTTGATAAGTTCAAGATGTATAAAGGGTGGAAAGTCATCAGATTGACTTTGGTCAATGGAAGTGAGGGTTCCAATAGTAAATTGGTCGGTGTAAATTTCATAGCCTAAGATATTACTCTCCTCCAAGTTATCTAGTTTATTCGATGTTTGTCCATCCTCACTTGAGTCATCGATATTTTGTTATTCAAATACAAGTGGTCTAGTATCTGTCCCTCCTCACGTGTGGGTGCATACTCTCTTATGATATCTATTTGTATATTTGTGTATGATACATTAGAGTAAAGACCCCATTCATATTCATTGGAATCTATTTCAAAACTATCTCTCATTTGAAGGATTCTTTCAACTTTTTTTTGTGTCATTTCCTCTTTTGATCAACCTATTTAACCTAGTCTTATTTTATCTTTTGACTAAAGTGTAAGAGGTTGAATGGGTTCTACGATGCCTTCCTTTATTTTTCCAATAGGTCCTTGTCCCTCATACCCCATTCTCTCTAGGATATATTTTCCTTTCCCATACTGATCTATCTTTATTCTGATATTTGATGATGTTGATGGTTCTTCGTCTTTGTATAGCCTATTGAGGATGGCCTTGTCTTTTGTTTTTCCTTCTAGAGTACCTCCTTTCACAAATATTTCATCTAGAATTGTGGTTGGTTGTGATGGTTGTCATGTTATTGTTTATGGTTTTCCATAGGACCTTGGAGATGACAGCAACTATGAAAGACATAGAGATTTCTTAATGGAATATTCTCCCATGCCTTTGTAGTTAACTGGACTTTTTCTTGAAATTGTTGTGATAAAGAATTTAGGTGACCCTTATTGTCTGATAAAGTGGAATCAACAACACTTGTATCTTTTTCCTGACCCTTTTTCTCAACCCATTTAGATACAATGTTTAGTGTTTTTTCATCGTTAGATGAATCAAAAGTGCTCTCTTCTCTATTATGGGGCACAAAACTGTCTTGAGTTGTTCTAAGTGTGTTACAATGTTGGGGATTGTTGTAGTCAAATAATATAGTTACCTCTTGTCCATTGACTGAAAATTTTAAACACTGATTATAAGTTGAAGGCACCGCTTGCATTTCATGTATCCATGGACGCCCCAAGAGTATATTGTAGGTTAGCTCCTTTTCTAGCACTTGACAAGCTATATTTTTCATGAATGGTCCTACTTGGATAGGAAACACAATCAATCCCTTGGAGGATCTCTCTTCTTTGTCATAGGATTTTATTGTCATTTTCCTTTGAGCATCAATAGCATCATCAGAATAAACTAGTGTACAAATCAATTTTAAAGTCAAAATTTTTAAACCAACTCCACCATCTATTAAAACACATTTAACACAATGTTTTTGGATTGACACTTCAATGTTAAGTGCAGTATTATGTGGATGATTAAGTGATACATCATCTTGCTCAGAGAATGATAGATAATGAGGCATGGTTAAATGTCCCACCATAGCTTGAAATTGATAGACATCTAGATTGTTGGGTATTGTGGTGGCCACAAGAGCTTGTTCCAAAACCTCCTTATGGGATGCTGAGAGTTTAAGGAGTTCCAATATTGATATTTGTGCCAAGATTTTCTGCAGTTGGTCAACTATGTTATATTGACTCATAGGGGGAGTAGTAGCTTTAGATGAAAATCCTTTCAATATTACTATAGCTTGCCCCCTTGTTGTTACATTGATCAATTTGGAGTCTTGATTCTCCCTAATTTTTATGACATTGACCTGATTGTTGGATGTGTCCATGTTTGGGATCAGATATATTGGTATGTAGTCATTGGTTCCAATGTTATCAATTTGATTACTAGGGACAACATCACTCTCAACTATAGAGATACAAAATATTGTGCCATCATAAACGTAGTTGACACCCTAACCTCTACTATTTTTAGAGGAAGCTTCTCCCTTTTCTTAATTTGGTAAAGGATTTTTAAATGCAGTATGATCATTGTTAGTTTGATGACCTTCTATGAATACCTTCTTATTATCAATTATATCTTGGACTAGATGTTTTAACTCCATATAGTCATTTGTCTTTTATCCCTTGTTATTATGAAAGTTACAATAGTTTGAGTCATTCCACCAAGGTGGTTTTACTTTTGGATCTCGAAATCTTGCTTCACGTGAGGCAATAAGTCCATTTGCAATAATTTCTCTCATTTTTGATTCTAGTGTTTGTCCTAATGGTGTGAATTGTCATCGGTTTGATGATCTTTGATATGATTACAGTTTAGATTCTCCATTGTTCATATTGTTGTTTTGATTGACACTTTGTTTGATGCTTTGGTCACTATTTTGATTGGTCTTTGCAGTAGTAGCCACCAGATTAAATATTGGTTTCATGTTTTGTGTATCATTTGCAGTATCATTGTTTCTAGTATTTCTATTCTTTTGCCAAAACTTTGGCTTGTCATTATTGCCATAGTGATTTGATGAATTTGTATTGCCTGATCCTTCATTATAATGTTTTATCACCCCTCCTTTCACCAAGGCTTCTTCAATCTTGAGACTATTTTCAATTACTTTCTCAAATGTGGGTGGACATGATAGTTCTAGCCTATAACTCATCTCATCAATTAGGTTGTCAATGAATAATTTTATTTTTTCTTCTTTAGGTATAGATCGAGGATACCTAGAAAACAACCTTTTCCATCGTTGTAGAAATGAGAGGAATGTCTCACCTCTCTTTTGTTTCATGTTCGAAAGGTATTTTATTTTTACCCCATGTTGAATATTAAAGGAAAATTGTGAGATCAACCTATCGAATAGTTCTTCAAAATTTTAGATACTTGGTTATAGTTTAGAGAACCATTCCATGCATTGAGTTCCTAAGCTCCTTGGAAATAACCTCATTAGATAAGTTTCATCTTGTGAAAATTCTAAACTCATGGTTCTGAATTCCCTCACATGGTCAATTGGATCTGTTTTACCATTGTACTTGTCATATTTCAAGAATTTGCAATGTCTAGGAAATGGTACCATGTCCACACTTGGATCAAAAGAATAAGGAAAAATGTCTTTTAATTAGTACCTTTTCATGGTTCCCTTTTGTATGTCTTGAATTTTTTGTTGTAAGTTTTCCATTTGATGTGTTAGGGAAACAACTTGATCTATGTATTGTGTGTGTTGTGTTTCGGTTTCATTTGCTCTAAGTGTTTCTTTTAATCAATTGACACAAAAATATTTTGGAAGTTTTGCACCTGATTTGGCTAGCATCAAGAGGTATTTTTCCATATCTTGTTCTAAGATCTTTTCCATAAATTTATGGAAGTTTGGATCTTGTTGTGCTATTTGAATGTCCTCTTGGGTTATTTCATTTTTGTCATTTTGGTGTAATCTATTCCAAGGATCTTCTTCAGCCATGGTATTTGATGTTTCAATTTCCTTTTCTATGAGTTTTTGTCTTTGTAACCTTGTCAAGATTGGCATACAAGTGTTCTTTTTTCTCCCTAAACTTTGATCTTCTATGTTTGGATGATGGTCTAATTGGTTTTAACAAAGTTAAATAGGATGATATATCCTATTGATGAGACTAGGTTAAAAAAAATCTGATTATTATGTTTCATTTCATGATGATAGGATGATAATATCCTGATGAAGAAATTGAACCTAATAACCAAGATTTTGTGTTTAAGTTGAAAAGAATTTTTGACTTGTAAGAACCTATTTGTTTCAAGTTTAAGATATTGTTTGTATTGAGAAAAAGTTTTCGTTTGATAAAAATCCACATTTTTGATGCCCACAAAATGATAAATGTGTCTGAAAGCTCTTTGTTTTTTTTTTGTTCCTTGGAAGTGCTAATGCAGAGGGCCAAAATGCTGAAACAGACTATGGAAGTGCTAAGAGTTATGGAAAAAGTGTTGTAGAATTTGACTGAAGCGCTAAAATAGACTGTAGAAGCGCTGCAGAATTTTATAGAGGCGCTAAAAAAAACTGTAGAAGTGCTAAAAGTTATGGTGAAAGAATTGAAGAATTTGGCAGAAGCACTAAAGGTTATGGTAAAAGCGCTGCAGAATTTGGCAGAAGCAATAAAACAGATTGAAGAAGCACTATTTTTAGGATTCAATAGTGTTTCGATGTTGGATAACAAATTTTTCTCTACTATAAGAATTGATCGGGCCTGTTGGAATATCCTATTGTTGGTTGTAGGATGGAAGATTGAAAAATAGGTTGACTATGATTAGGTTCCTATGAAAGAGCTCTTCTTTGGAAATAGGCTTGTGAATAAAAAGGCTCTAAAGCATAATCATCAGTATAACCTCTAGCGAAATCATGAAACCTATGGATGAAAGTTCTATGATGAAGCAAGATTTTTCTACTTTGATACAAGAAACGTCTTCTTTTCAAAAGGTTTTCATAATTAAGTTATTTCTTTGGTTTCTTGACTCTTGTTTTGAGGGATTTCTTGACAAACTTCGTGGATTTCCAATCCCTAATCATAAATTTCTTAGTTTGATTTTTTCCAATTTTGTTGTGTTTTTTAGGATGATCTTTTATCTGGATTTTAATGATTTTAAAATACATAGCAAGCAAATGTAGACTAGTTGTTTTTTAAGTCTAGAATCTAAACAATAAGTGTATGTTTAAGAGCCACATATGGTCCTTATTGATTTTCACTAGTTTGTTTTAATAAAGAATACACTTCAGAAAGACTCACTCTTAAGGTGAAAAAGTCATCATTATACTCAACAACCCACATCTTAAAATTGCGTCAACTCACATAGCCGTGTCACCCCCTAGAGGGTGCCCGTGTTTTTGTCTTTTCCAGGTATGTACTCAAAGTTGGATTTCTCATCCATTGAGAAACGACCCTTGGAAATTATATGGTGAGTGTCTTGGGGGTAGATTCTTCCCTCCCCTTGCACTATAAGTAATACAATGTCTGGTTACTGACTCAGCTGGATACTACACTATGGTTCTTAGATAGGGTTTCCATTCGGAGCAGCAAATGATAAACTTCCTCAGGAGACCTCCCAACCTTTAGAACAAAGGTTTTTGGGATGGTTATCTTGCAAACTTCTAACAAAGGTGGGTTTCCCTAAATTTTATTTGAATTTTATAGTGGGGTGGAAAACTTGGATTTGGTTGCTCCCACTTAGGTCATTCTCGTAGGGTGAGTACTTTTTCCCACTACGATAGGCCTTCCAAAGGATTTAATAAATCATGAATTTCATGAAATCAAAGGATGAGTATGGAATTTTGATCACCCAGTTAAGGGGAGAGCATAGGCCTATCACCAAATAAGCACAGTAATCAATATTCAACTTCTAAACCCAAAAGACAAATTTGCTATTCTATGTGAAGATTTTGCTTCACAAAAGTCATGGTGTTAATTTTAACTGACATAGAAAAATGTGTGATGTCTATCCTAGGATTGATAAATTTTAAACCAAATGGCTACCATAGGATTGATAAATTTTAAACAAAGTGACTATCCTAGGATTGGTTCTTTTTAGTCCAAATGTATCAAAACAAATTTCTAGCCGCGGTCACATCAGATCCAGACAAGAACTTATAGAAGCGCTAAAATAGTCTATAGAAGCACTATTTAAATCATCAGAAGCACTGCATCACTTGGAAGCACTACAAAATTTGGCATAAGTGCTGCAGAATTCTATAGAAGCACTAGAAGATAGTTGAACCTGGGATAGTCAACCTTCCTAAGAGCTTTGGGAAGAAGCACTAAAACAGATTGCCGAAGCACCAAAACTTTTGGTGGATGCGCTAGAACAGATTGTAGAAGCGCTAAGACTTTTGGTGAAAGCACTGCAAAATCTCTCAATCATGCTAAAAGAAAGCATGCTTGTATCTTATACGAAGAATTTTCAAAAACAAATGTTAAAATATGGGGTTAGGGACCCACAGTGGGCACCAAATTGTAAGTGTGAAATAAGTAAATAAGTAAAACAACTAAAAACACTTCTTAATGAAACATTATATCAAAATTTAACAGAAATTAACTAATTTAAAGCATATAAAACTTGAAAGTGTCTCATTGTTTCCTATCTCCAAAGATTTATTAAGTCACAGAGAGCCCTCATATTTGGTAAGCATTGTGACTATTAAAACTCCAATCTAGAGAATGCAATGATGCTAAATGCAATGATCTATTTCTAGATGGTGATTTCTAAATGATATTGATGCTACTATAAGCTATACTGGCATGAAAAATATGGATGGAAGCTACACTAATCTATGATGCAACCATTATATTGATTCTATAGATGCTATGATTACTATTTCTAAATGATTTTATGCTGAATTGCTTGAATGCTAAGATGCTTAATTACTTTTCCTGCAGATTAAATTTGTGCAAAGATGAAGGATTCATTTCCTATGGAGAAAGGCTATATTTATAGATTTCCCAACAATAGATTTGTGAAGAGAAAACACAACAAAGGTCTGGATTTGATCTTGAGGAATGAATGGTGAAGGATGAAGGAATTGAGAAGATTATGGGGATTTTTCCTCCCCACAAAAACATTTAGCCAAATGATAGGAAGAATTGATGGAAGAGGATGAGGAAGTTTCCTACAAATTTTTCTTCAATTTGTCTTCAAAATTTTCTTGTGAAGATTGAGTCAATTAATTTAGACATAAGTTAGCCATATAATATCTAATTTGATAGGTGAGTGAATAGAGGAAATTTTCCTTTATGCCTTTATTTGAATATTTTGGTTTATTCAAATTAGTAAAAAGGGGATAAATAATTTAATAAAACAAACTATGAAATTTGTTTATTAAATAAATATAGAAGTGATTTGACAATTAAACAACAACGTATTTAACCTTGTTTAATTAATTAAGATTGAATGATGTGATAATTAAATAACACAAACTATTGAAGTTGTATTTTTAATTAAAATTGAAGAATAGAAGAATTAGAATGTGAATTAATTAAATAAATATTTCTATTTAGTTAATAGTAGATGAATTTAATTATGATAATTAAATAAAACAAAGTGAAATTCGTTTATTTAATTAAGACGAAAATAATAGAATAAAGATTGAATAAATTAAGATGAACTATATAAATAAATATTTCTATTTATTTAATAGTAGATGAAATAAAGGTTAATTAATCAAATAAATCATATTTAATTAATTATATTCACCAGACCATTTTTAGGTGTATACACATACCTCTCCCACCATACCTCTTTCTATCTCCCTTCTTCTCTCTTTCTCTCCCTCCCTCCATCGCTTACACCCTACCACTCCATATCTACCTCCTTACCCCTCTCTCTCCCTCACACATAGACAACCTCTCTCTACCGACCCCTCCCTCTCTACCTAACTCTCTAAATCCCCCTCCTTCCCTCTTTCTCTCCCTCCCTCTATTCCTCCCACCCTACCACTCCCTATCTACCTCCTTCCCTCTCTCCACCTACCCCTTCCTCCCTCCCTACTTCCCTCTCTTTCAATCTCTATATACATATCTCTCTCATTCCCTCTTTCTTTGCCTCCCTTTATCCCTCCCACCCTACCACTCCCTAACTCCCTCATTCCCTCTCTTTCTCCCTTACACACACACAACCTCTCTCCACCTACCCCTTCCTCCCTCCCTCCCTCCCTCCCTGCCTCCCTCCCTCCTTTCTTCCCTCTCTCTCACTCTCTTTATACCTAGTACTATAGTGAAGATAATTATCAACTTTAATAATTTCACTGTTTTTCCCCCCACCTAAATTATTGAGCATAATTGACCCCATAATGTCCTAAAATTATGTATTTTGGAGCCCATTTGTACCACCTTTCAATAAATTACAAGCAATGAATAAATGCGCCTACTTCATGTGCTTCCCTCGACATTCAATTTCTTGGAAGCTTTTTTTAGGAACCATACGGCCTTAGGCATATTGAACCCCCTTCTTAACCAAGAACCATTTTTGGGCATGTTGTTGGTGGTACTTTAACATTCAAATTTAAAATTTCAAGTGTCACCTTTTGGGATCTAATTTTCTATAAATTAGATAAATGCCTATAGATACCTAGTCTTTTCAGCATTTTGAACTAGAAGAATAAGATAATGAAATTAGAAGGATAATTTATTCAAGCAAGCATTATTGTCAAGAGTAGAATTTTCAGAGCTTTTTTATAGCATTTCAAGATCCAATCATCATGTCAAAGTTTATGTAAGTTCATGTTATCAATTTATAATTGTTTTGTGAAGGCTAACCCTTGATGTAGGTCTCCAAAGCATTCAAGCATTCAAGAAAAGGAAGATCCAAATCCTTTAGGTGATTTTCATTACTTTAGTCCTTCAAGGAATCCATCGAAGGGTGGTGAGTTGTAGCATTTTGTGGTTTCATCATTCTTTCCTTTGAATTATCATTTTATCATTGACATTGCCATTATGGAAGTGGATATACTTACATGGGGTTTGAATAAGGAAAGACCCTAAATGGCCCAAAATTTTCTCTTTGAATGTGAAGGTTATAGGCTTGAAGAGGATTAAAGGAAGATTGAACATAATTTTTCCATTGTTGTATTTGTTGTAATACATCTTTTCAAGACATAGAAACTCACCTACAAAATTATCTGATAATATTCTAACAGCTTTGCAAGAAGAAACGAAAGTGTTGGATCTATCACTAGATGACCCCAAAAGTTGAGCAGGACACCCCTACAAGGAAATAGATGCCCCTTTGCAACTATGTCCTCCTATAGTGGCTAAAACAAGCTTTCCTTGGTTGGTACATATCACTCTACACTTTCCAAATCCACCTACAAACTACTATTTTAGTCTATTAGTTGTCGATATCTTGTAATTTACATAATAGGGAACATAGTTTGATTAGGTTAAGAAATTACAAATCATTTCAATCCATTTCCAAGGCCCTAAGGATGCAAATCCAAGTCTAATTTACTCACCTTCATGGTTGAAAATCAATCTATTCACCTTGTTGATTTGTATTCTAATGTTCCTTTGCAAGAAGACAAATTGATTTTGTTTCTTATATTTGACATTAGGACATCCTTTTTCTATGTTATATTTTGGTGAACCTAACATCTTACATCATAAATTTTTTTAAAATGGAACTCCTTAAAACCCTAGATCTAGGTTTTGCATTGTATTGTTTGCATTTCTCATGTAGGATTTCATTTTTGCATCATAAAAGCATAAAAAAAGAAAAAAAATTGCATAAAAAATTGCATTATAGGTTGCATTAACATTTTATTTAGTCTTTTAGATTAGATGTGCATTTAAATTTCATTCATTAAGTGGTTAAACTGTTCATTGTATTTAAATTGCATCTTTCATTTAAGTCAAAAACAACTGAAAATTTGTATAGTTGTATTTTCACATTATTTCAAATCATCATTCTCATAATTTTACATCTTGAAATTAGTATATTATTGCATATTAAACCTAAAAATTGTATTCAAAATTATCCTTTATATTTACATTTCAATCACATTGTCTTAAATTGAAAAAAATTGCATTTTTTAATTTCAAATTTGTATCAAATCATCATTTTCAACATTTTGCATTTTAGAATCAGTAAATTATTACATGATTACATCTGGAAATTGCATTTAGCAGTGTAAAAATATTTTCAAAATTATTGCATACTTGCATTTCGTATCATTTGTCTTAAATTAACCAAAATCTAGAAAAATAGTCACTAAAAAACCTATTTGCAAACAAAAACAACATTGAACATAAATATACATAGTCGATTTTTTAGTTTTTTGAGCCTTAGTCAAGGACTCAGATGCCCCTAGACATCCTTATCCTGTGATAGGTGTCCCAGAGAAACTTTTGACAATGTTTTGTCTCCGTACTTT
This sequence comes from Sequoiadendron giganteum, assembly GCA_007115665.2. Classification (NCBI taxonomy): domain Eukaryota; kingdom Viridiplantae; phylum Streptophyta; class Pinopsida; order Cupressales; family Cupressaceae; genus Sequoiadendron; species Sequoiadendron giganteum. Next base: position 159,262,315 of record CM021105.1, read on the forward strand.
CATTTTGTTCCTTCTTGTAGATGTCCGTTCTAAAATTCTGAAATAGTGTCATTGCATGTGCAAGAAGCATTTCATTTTTCTATATTTTTTGCAAATTTGTGAAATATTGTTGCATTTTAGATATGTAAGTCAATTTTTTACATCTTTTTCTCATTGGAAAAATCTTGTGTTATCAAGATATTTGATATTCTATTGTCAAATATTATTGAGCATTTTAAGGAATTTTTGTTACAAACATATAAAAATGACTTTATTTCCCCTATTTTATTATTTTTCAATGATACCTCTCCTACTATGACTCGTATGTGTGAGGTTAGCCTTGTGGAAGAAAATATAATCCTTGAAAATCATGACAATCATGTTTATTCTTCTCTTGATACCTCACCTAAAGGCATCTTGGCGTTAGAAGATCCAATCATTGAGCATCATGACAATCTAGTTTGTTCTCTCCCCCTACCTCTCCTACTTGGGAAGATATTTTTGGAAAAGAGGATGAAACCATTAATAAATTTATGGATTTCATAGATGAATATTCTAAGGTTACATTAGTTTCCCCCTTGATAGAAGATCAAATCATCAAGAAGTTAAGTTTGTTGAGGTTATGAATGCACAAGTGGCTATTAGATATCCCTTGATTATTGGACCTCCTAAATTCCTTTTGGAACTCCTAAGATTCCTCTAATTATTAGACCTCCTAAAACTCCTTTTGGATCTCCTAGTAGTACTCTAATTATTGGACCTACTAAGTCACCTCTCATTATAGGATTTCCCAAACCTCCAAGTGCTATCCTAAACTTTGCAAGACAATTTACAAGCAATCATGTGTTGCAACAACTAGGTTATCATATTGTAACTCACACATATCATACTATAAACAACAAGCAACCAAGAAAAAAACCAACTTCCATTCCATTTCCTCAACCATACCTCCCTCTCACACCTAACATTCTATAGTGTAGAGCTAAAGAATTTGATCTTGTTAAGAAATTGCATATCACTCTTGCTAATATTTCCTTGTGGGATTTAATTAAAACATCACTTGCTTATCATGGCATGCTTCAAAGTGCTTTGCAAAATTTTTTGATCCCTCTTAGTTGAAAACCAAATCATGTGGTAGCTTTGATTGAGAATATGAATCAACCTAATTTGGACATTATCTTTCATCAAAAAGAGTTACCACCTTTGGAAAATGAAAAAGAAAATGTTGCTTTGATGATAGTGGCTATTATTAATAGGGTTTGGATTAAGTGTACCCTTATTGACAATGGTGTAGAGATTAATGTTTTTAGTATAAATACTTTGGATAAAATTGGAGTGGATAAAAATTTAATTCAACCTATTTGTTTGTCAATGAGAGGTTTTGATAACATGGAAATCAAACTAATTGGGGTGGAAACATTACCTATAAAAGTTGGTAAGGTTATGTTACAAAGTCCTATCCATGTCATGCCTCATAATCTTTTATATAATCTTCTCTTGGGTAGACCATGGATTCATGAAATGAATTGAGTGCCTTCAATACTTCATCATTCAACAAAATATATATACAACAATGAGTTTTACATGATAAAAGATTATCAAAAATCTGAAAAATTATTTACAAATTGAAACAGGAATGGAGAAACCTCTTAGAATATTGACACCAACTAAAAAAGTGGGACCTTTACAAGTTGAGGATAAATATAAGTGTCTTTTAAATATGACAAATTTGTTGGGTGATGATTTGGGATTTTTAGATTTAACACCTACATTCATGGGAGAATACAACATTACATAAAAATTAGAAAAAGGGAAAGAAGTAGCAATGATATCAATACAAACTATTACCAAGTCATCAAAAGAATTTAAATCTATAATTTCTACCAAGGAAGAAAACACAAATTACATGTCCACTTATGATGAAGATGATCATGAAGAACCACCTTCTTCGAAAGCATTGAAAGCAATTTATACAAGAGGTTATGAACTTTTAAAACAACTTGATTATAATGGAAAATTGTGTGGTATCAAAGAACAAGGTATATGTGTCCCTATAGAGCCCAAAACACAAGAAACAACATGAGGTCTTGGATATATTCCTTCAAAAATAACAAAAAAATAAAAAATACTTTCACTTAATCAAAAGCATTAGTTGATGTTCCTTCTCATGTGGTAGTTGTAGGATTACATAATGCTCACTACCATCCATGAGGGTATAAAATTGGCTTTGTGAAATAGTATTTCATTTCAAAAGGAGCAACATGTAATAACCTAGGTAGGCTCATCTTTCTCCCTAGACTTGGGGGGCAAGGGATTAGGTAGCCTTATATTGGGTTCTTTCCTTCCTGGGATCCTTTTATTTATTCTTAAAAAATTAGTGTACAAGTACACTATCATTTTAAGGGGGGAATGCAGTCCCTCGCTCATTGTTTTTATAGGAATAGTCCCTTCTTAGTGATGATGACATACATCTCCTAGGAAGTGTGACCTTGTTAATGAAAGTGTGGCCTTCTTGATCTATGTAAGTGTCTCTTTGGTGGTGATATCAAGCTCGATATCCCTCAAGAGTGTGACCTTTATTAGCATATGACATTCCCCTTTGTGGTAATTCTATGTCTAGTATTCCCGAGGGAGTGAATTTATTTTTCCACAACTTATCCTCTCTTTGTGGTGATTTCAAGTGTGATATCCCCTAAGGCATGACCTTTCATGTATTGATAAAATCATCTTTGTTTTGTTTGTAAATCATCTTATGTGGTGGTGTTGATATAAAACCCCTTGATTTTCTAACCTTATCCTATTATAATTTTTTCACCCCTTGAGGTGAGTTTTATGCATCCCTTAAGGTGATTTTTGTTGCACACCCTAAGGTGATTTTTGTTGCACCCCGTGAGGTGAGTTTTGTTGCACCCTGTGAGGTGAGTTTTATGCACCCCTTGAGGTGAGTTTTGTTGTACCCCCTAAGGTGAGTTTGGTATTTTTTCTTCACTTTCTTCAAAGGAGTTGAACTTAGTGTGGTGTTGGCATAACATTTTGATCATTTTATAGCACCTTATCAAGGTTATTAGGGAGTATAACTCTTGGTATTTCTATGGGTACAACCCTAGTGAAAATTGGTCCCGACTAGACCTAGTGGGTTTCTCATTTTACTACCTTGTATTGGGGGCTCACCTTGTAAAAATTGGTCCTCGTTAGTGTTGATGGTAAAAAGTGCACAACAACATAAAATAAAATATCTCTACCCTATTTCTCCTGAAAAGGGAAGATAACATATAGTAAACTCACTTGCAAGGTCCTTGTAGTTGGTTCTCAACTATGCCGATGTTACCCAGTGGCCAATGTAACCATAATGTTAAGGGGGCCTTCGCTGGTTAGGGATAAAAACTGTAGGATACAAATTATTCTAATATAAAGGGGGGGTGTAAAATAAATGAAAATAGATAGATCAAAGAATAGTACAGTAAGCATGAACAAAATTCCTTAACATCCAAACATATATTCTCAACAATGAGTGTTTCTTAATAGATCAAAACCATAACATGGTGCAACCCACAAAACAATTCATACCATTCCATACATTCATAGTTCTTGATTTAATCATCACAACCATTCATCAAAATACTAGAAGATTCAAAACAATTCTTAATTTAATCATCACAACCATTCATCAAAATACTACAAGATTCAACACAAATCAATCATTCATTGCCAATAATATAGATCAAACAGACATAACATTAATTTCATTCACATGTATTCTAATGAAATAATCTTAAAAATATGGCTTTCTTTGTCTATTTGCATCAAGGAGAAAACATTTAGGCACAATAATTCACTAGCATACGGATTGATTATGGTTCATTAACCTCATCCCAAAAGTTCAACTCCAACATAAAAAATATATAAAAAGTGTATCTAAATTAAACATGAACTTAAAATTGCCTTTTTCAAAGCTATAAAATCCTATCTGCTATCATCAGGTGGCTAATCCTACTTCAATCAACCGACCTTTACAAAATAGAGCCTCAAAGTATATATAGGATTTCTAAGAATAAGTATCTCTTAATCAAAGACACATATACACAAATCAAGGAATCATAACTAATGAAGGAACTAGACTGGTGAAGGAAAGGTGATTTCCCCGTTGTCCCAAAATGAAGCAGAAAATCCGATTGCCCTATTGTCAAGGCTCCTGCAATATAGAAGAAAAGAGCAAGTTGAATGCTATGGAGAGAATGCTACAGTTCCAACTCACTCATTCATTGCATGCCTCACGAGATACTCATCATAACTAGAGAATACTTGCTGAAGAATATCCACATTGGGTCCATCTACCCAATCATCTTCAAACTTGATACGCTTTAACTCTATCGAGGAAAATTCCCACATCTCTTTCAACTTGATTAATTCTCTCCTAGCTATTTTTACTTCTTCTTTGATATCCATGAGCTTATCCTGCAAAAAATCTTCTCCATTATCTTCCATTTGCATCACTTCTAAAATTTGATGTCCCACTTCTCCTTTAATTTGTCTAAAGGAATGCCCTCCTTGAAAGGAATATCCACATTAACAATAATGGCCACTACTACCTCCAACTCATCAATCTATTCATGTAAATCCTTACAAGCCTCTTGGACCTCATCCTTATGCTTATAGATGAAACTAGATCTAAACTTAATTATATTGGTAGTCTTTTCAAGGAAATCTGCATTATCTTCTTCAATGATTGACTGCTCCAGGAGAGTTGATTTTGGTATCTTGCTGATGTCCTTCAATTTCTTTACATGTTCTTTGTATTCTTCATCTTATTTTCCTATAAATTCAGCATGATGATTCATTTCTTCTACCAACTCAAGTTCCCTTTTATGAACTTTAAAACTATTCATTAGCACTTCACCAACTTCCTGATTAAGTCTATCAATCCATCTACCCAGCATCCCAAACTTACTCTTCATTTATACTAAATCATCAACCTCTCTTTTGCTTAGTAAGATTGAGGTTTCCAAGGCAGCAGCTTGCTGGGACATGGGAGTGGAGACATCTTTTAAGAATTTATGCAGCTCATCCAATTGAGCCTTAAGTTCATCTATTCTTTATTTATCCTTGATCATCCTGGAATTTGTGGAGGAAGCTACAATATCAATGAATTTCATTTGTTTATTCCTTGTAGGCCTCCCCAAGTTGACTGTAATTAATTGGTAATCAGTTACTTACATATCTTCTATGTCCTTGTCTATCACTGGAATTACACATTCCACAATGATTTCTCCCACATTTGTAAGTTTGGTAGAATGTAGAACCTTGGCCTTTTTCTTGGGTCTCTCATTTTCAATTTCCTTCATCATTTCATCCCAATTTAATGACTGAGGCTGAACTATTTTTTTCTTCTTTAGATCAAGCTTCGACCACATAGGAGCAATAGGAGTAGGGGTCACTTGTGTTGAGGAAGAGGCGACAACAACATAAGATAATTATTGCAATATGGTAGCCTTAGGTTGAGAATCAAACTCTTGTATATTTTATTTCTCCCTTTGTGCATTCTCTTGTACAACTTTCTCAGCTTCTTCCTTGTCCTTTTGTTTCTATAATGCTTTATCTTCTAATTCCTTCTTCAAACAGTCCTCCTCCAACTTCATCTCTTCAAGAATTTGACCTCTTTTCTTTCCCAATTCTTTGAACTTATCCCACACTTCATTTTCCTTTTGTTGATGCTTAACAAGCTCTTTAGTCTCTTTTTCTCTCAATAGGCACTCTTCTTCTTCCTTTTTCTTATAAGATTCTTCAATAATCTTGAATTTAGCCTCAAGGGCTTCTCTTTCTCTTCTTTGTCTAGGTTTTTCTTCTTCAAGATCATGTATCTTCTGCAAAATTTACAACTTTTCATTCTCCTGCTTCGCTTTCAGTTCCTATTGTTTAGCCAATTCATCAACTTTTTGTTTGGCCTCCAATTACTGTTGTTGTAGTATTGCATCAGCTTGGGCCTTAGCATCTATTTCCTTTTCTTTTGCTAATGCTTTAGCTTGGGCCTTACCATCTATTTAATTCTTTCTTTCCAATGCTTCAGCTTGGGCCTTAGCATCTTCAAATAACTTCCACGGATCCTTAGGAGTAAGTTAATGTTCTTCCTCAATGTTCTGGGAAGATGTATCTTTAATGACATCGTCATCAGAGTGTGTCTCCTCTAAATTTTTGTGAATGTCATCAACCTCTACCTCAATTCCTTTCCCTTTTAGTGTGTCATCTTCCTCATGAAGACTACTATTAGGCACTTCTTCACTAAGTACTTGAGGGAGAAGAGGCTGAGAAGAGGAACCTTCTCCAAGTGTCACGGTCTATCCACCTTATGTTTCAGGAGCTTCTTCTATGGTTATTTCAAGAATAGTATCCCCACTAGAAATAGGAGGAAGATACTCTAGTTGCTCCTTGGGGAACACTCTCCTTTTGTTTCTTTGGTAACCCTTGGTTGCCCCAGCTTTCCTTTTCTTTGAAGTTTGAGTAGATGGTTCTTTCATTCTCAACACTACCCATTGAATTCTCCTATCCATTATTGTTCTAGAAATCTATTTTATGTTAATAAATTTTTCTTCCTCCCAATTTATTGAATCTAAACCCTTGATTGCCACATTTTTTGCTTCATATGCAAGGTCCAAAATCACATCATCTAATAAGGTGTCAAGAATGTTGTATTTTACCCCATACTCAATCATCTTTGGGATGGTTATCCTTTCAGAATTTCTCCTTACATCAAAATCATCCTATAAATCACACCAAAAATCTTGTAACAAATTATAATGTTTGTTAATCATGGAAGAAAACAATTGATTCATCTTATTCTCTGGATCAAAGTGTTTTTGAGATATATAGAGTCCCGATTTGTAGTAGCACAATTCTTCACATATTGCCATTGCAACTATATTATGGAAACAATAGTACTCTCCCAACTTCATGGGGAATTTATGCAACCATGGTTTGTGTTTAATAAAAAACTTTGCATTGACCCCCAATGCTTGATATGTGAATTTCATAAGGATTATTCTATTAGTGCAACACCTAGGGAGTAGGTGGGGATGTCCATCAAACCCTAACAACCTGAAGTAGGTAAACTAGTGTCCCCATTGAGAAATAAATGCCATGGCTTCACTACTAAGTATGAAACCTACATCACCAGTCAACTTATTAAAGAAGACATATAAAAATTCATCATTAACTCTCCTATAATGCTCCTCTAATGTTTGCAAAGTCAGCTGATCATAGTGATTCCACACCTTTTGATGTCTAATAGCCTCTCCTATTACTTCTACTGCATTTAATCCTAGGAATATACCCATCCTTGGGGCTGCATAAATGACATAATATTTCATATAGGAGGTCTTGGTTATTACTATCATTTGATTGTGCAGAGTATCGAAAAAAATCATACACTAATCAAATTTCTATCTTCCATTGAATATAGCTTCAATAAATGAGAAAATCCACTCGCTAAAGCATGCAAAATCCTTTTTCCCAAATACCCTAGAAAGCATTAGGATTAGATCACCAATTTCCTTCTAGAAATTCCCTCTCTTAGGGTGATTAGGCATTTTAGTAGATCCTTCTTCTCAATTCTTAACCACTTCTTGTTCATATGATTCCTATTGGCCTCCCTATTTTGATTGAATCTATTCAATGCATCAGCCTCTGTCAATATCCTTGGATTTGTGGGAGTAGGGGAATTGAAGATCAACCTCATCATTTTTGGGGATAAGTCAATGATAATATTCCCTTGTTGATCCAAAAATTATCTTGACACAACATTATATGCCCCTGCTATAGCTAGGATTAGCTCTAGACATTGAACTAAAATAGGAAACAAGGTGACGTGGGCAATGCTCGATTGAAAAATCCTCTCCGTTCTTCCAGTGACATGCTCACAAAAAAATTCTTCAATTAGCTTTTCACAATCAAACATTCTTAGGTTGGTGTGTATGATATCTGCCAACCTAGATTCTAGCTTGTTGGCTATAGGAGTAATCATTTGGTGCTTATATCTCATTGTATAAGGTAGTTTCTCTACCTTAATCTTCTTAGGCTTCACCTACTTTGAAATTTCAGCTATTTGACTCCCTATTTGTGAAGTTTCTATAGAGGCTATAGTTTCTACATAAACAATTAAGGATTAGATCCATAGAAAGTATTAATCAATAATAGAGAAGTTCACTTTCCTTGTTACTCTGTGGTTCATGCATTTCCTTCTTACTTAACAAAATTAACCACCCACCAGAGGTGGGACCAAGCAGAGGAACATCCCTAAAAGTATTTAAAGCACTGTCGGGATCAAGACCGAAATGAAAATCGGGGTTTGAACTAAATACATAGTGTGATGGGGAATAGAGTAAGAAAGTCCATCGAAACTGAGACCAAAATGAATTTTGGAGACAATATATGAAGAAGTTCCAAATCCTCAACTTGTTCTACTTTCGATTCCACCAGAATGAAAGATATTTTGATAATCCATAATTAATTGGAAGTGGGCTCGAGAATGGATCTCACATGTATTGCAAATAATGGTTTACAAACAAAATCATTCTAGATTCGACAATGAATACGATCAAACATGACATCATCATTAGAAGTTTCATAGTATAGCAAATTGCATTATGACCTGAGCATGAGGTCACCTGATATGCCAAGGAGGCTTAAGGTAATAGTACTAACTTATCCCCCATACGACTGAGGGGAAACCAATGACTAGGGCACAAATTTAAATTAACATGGATGCGTCAAACCTTAGTTTATGAAACCATCAACTTAAGAAATTAGGGCATCAAAACCTTCACATGGAAATCATCGAGTCGACACACGAAAAGGATAGAAAGGTTAAATAAGAAATCAAAGACCATTAAAAACCCTAAAATCCCTTTGAAAATGACACCCTAAACCATAGGGCACAGCAGTATGGACATGATCAATGCGAAAATGACTGCGATGATCCAAAATAAACCAGACAAGACAAAGAAGAAAACAAAAAAAGACAAGAAAGGAAAGAAAAAAAAAAGGGGAAATCAAACCACAACTAACAAATAAAGATCCACAAGGAAACCCGTGAATGCCATGAAAAGAAAAAAACAAACATGCAAGCAATGAAAGCAACAAAGGAGAACAACAATGAAAAAAAGAAGAACACCTACCTTGAAATGCAACTCAATAAGTTGGCACATGATCCGAACTATGCACAGATGCTTGATTTCTGATCAAATCATGCTTCCTTTGCTCTATCTCGGCTCTGGTTCGATATCACTTGTTAAAAAATAATAATAATAAGTGAGTTAACCTTAAATAAGGTTAAAATCCAATTTCATGCATATGAGGAGCCTGTAATTAATGCCATTAATGTGGCACATCGAGCATGAGATTGCGGCTGGAACAGACAAAATTCTATCATGCGACTGAAGTAGAGTGGAAAACAAAACAAGGAAGCAGGATCAGAATCAGGATCAAGATCGGTCAGGGAACTTTGTAAAGTTCCAATTTTGATTCTAGTTCCAGTTGTAGTTCTGCTTCCGAAAAAAACAAAGGAACAAAGGGAACAAACAAAGAGAAAACAACGACACAAAAATGAGACTGAAAGCACCAACCTCGAGACAAAAAAGAAAAAAAAAATGGTGAAGGCAGAGATGAGATGGAAACAAAAATTGCAACCTTACAAAGTTCCAAAATTAATATCAATTCTGGATCCGGCCCCATGAAAGGGAAAGCAAACAACACGGACCGAAAAGGAAAAAAAGAAGAAACCAATGGGAGTGGGATCGAAACTGAGTTAGGAAGTTAAACTCAAATTAGTTCCAAGTCACAATTCATTTCCCATTTCGGTTCTGCCAGAACAACCAAAAAAAGAACAAAGACCTGAAGAAAAATAACAACTCCAAAAGCTTTGTTCGAAAATACCTAAGGACAAAACATAAAAGAGGGGGACCCATTTTGACCAGGGAAAAATATGGGGAGGTTTTTCAAGGCATAACAAATGGTGACTCGGTTGGGAAAATTGTTTACCCATTTTCAAGACACAGAAGAATTTAGTCACCTAGAACCTTTTGGTTTATGAATCATTTTAACTTGAATAAGATCAGATATACAGAGTAAGGTTGAGATGGAATCTCAGATGTATGTGCTCATTAACTATCATGAATCTCTGTGTGTGTGTATATGGTGCATCCTTCTTCATAGACACTCTCTCCACTCCTGAACAACTACACCTAAGATCCAAGCTACATAGGTTGAGTCCTTCAACTGTCATGCAATGAAATCTTGGGCATTTCTCCACTGCCAGACAGGTGTCCATAGCCCCAACAAAGATACCTCTAGTCCTCTCAAATAATTGCTCTACTGCCAAATAGGAGTCCATAGCCTCGATAGAGATACTTGATTCACCCACCTAGTATTGAGTTTTCCTTCTCTTGTGGGAATTCTTTATTAACGTTTCTCAATACCTAGGTGCAATTGTTCTAAAATGTGGGTTGAGAACTACAATAAACCTCATGAAAATCTTGGGAGTCATATTTTTCACTTGAATCAGAGATATAGCTACCCCAAAATAAATTGGCATTTCACTTAGGCAGATGTTTATCTATTTTGTGACATAATTTGATCATAGTTCATGAGATATTCACAATGTACCTTTTCCTTAATAACTTTTGAAACCAACATTATAATGGTCATAATACACGAGTTTAGAACGAAATCCCTCCATAGATGCACTTTGAAAACTAAATCTATTTCTCTCCTAGTGCCTACAACATACTTTGTATAAAATCCCCCTATCTTGGAATGGATAGAAATGAAGGTCTCCAATGACCAAGACAACTCAAAAAGAAATAAATAAAACAAAGAACAAAGAAGCAAAGGAACATATCAAACAAAAACAAAGAAAGAGCTAATTACGCATGGTACATATACTATAGTTATTTAGAACATCAGACCCTTATGAACCAAAATAATGCTTAATAAACTGACCATTAATGGGAAATGGAACAAGTTCTCCTATCAAGGCACTTAATTAGAAGGCATTCTCGCCTAATATCTTAGCTATTTGATATGGACCTAACCAGAGCCTATCAAACTTCTAATGGTCCCCCTTTTTCTCTATAGCTTTATCCCATAACAAGATGAGATCTGATATCGTGAAGGCCTTTACCTTGGCCTGCTTGTCAAACCAACGTTTGACCACAACCTGGTGTTTGGAGAACTGTTGCAAAGCAACATCTCTCTATTCTTTCATATTGAGCAAGTTGGTTAGTCTGACCTCGATCCTATCATCCTTTGTATAAAATTCCTACATAAATTTGAGGATAGGTATTTGCAAATGGATTGGAAAGACTAGTTCTTGGCCATAGACCAACTTAAAATGGTAATTCCCTAGGGCGGCCTTGATTCGAGTTTGATCTGCCCATAAGGAAAATCTCAGCTAGGTATGCCAATCCCTAGGATTGTTTTCTAACAATTTTCTAATTACCTCCAACATATTTTTATTAGTGGACTCAACCACTCCATCTCCCTAAGGGTAGTAATTAGATGAATATTTCAAAATTATCTTATGTTCATAAGCCCATTGAATAAATTTATTCGAAGAGAAAGTAGGGACATTATCACATACTAAGGTGAAGGGTACTCCAAACTTGGTTATGATGTTCTTATTCAAAAATCGGATAACCACCTCTGTGGTGCTATTCTTGCAGGGTTGAGCTTCAATCCAGTGGGTGCAATATTCAGTTGCCATCAGGATAAACTTGTGTCATGTAGAAGCATCTAGGTTAATAACACCCACAATATCAAGAGCCCATTGAGCGAACAACCTTACCTCATATACCGGTTGTAAGGGCATTGCTGGATTCCATTCCCTGGATGTAGAATTTATACATGTGTGACATGTCCTAACATGTTAGTGTGCATCCCGAAACACATGGGGCCAATAGTAACCTAATCTAAGAATTTGATGGGTCAAGGAATCTATAGATCCATGTCATGTACCATGTCTACCATGAAATTCAACAATGGCATGTTTAGCCTCTTGCTGATCCATGCAACACAAGCACACTCCTTGACAATTCCTTCTATACAAGGATCCTCCTTTGAGCATGTAATGAGCACTTTTCATCTGCAATTCTCTCCTTTGAGTAGAATTCATCCCCTCTAGGCATTTATTATTTAGGAGGAAAAAGATCAAGTCTATATACCAAGGATCTTTGGTGAATGATTGCACAGTGTACTACTGACATGTGATATTCCTGTCAACATCCCCCATTTCCTTTGATAAGCCCTACCCTCAGATGATTTTTTCTAAGATGAAATCTTACAAAATAGCCATCCACTTTCCCCTTCTTTCCCCCAATTCGCTTTGCATCAGGATGGATTTCACAACTGGATCAGGAACTATGGCAATAACCTGACTCCAAAGAATGTAGTGCCTAAATTTTTTTACTGCTCAGACCAATGCAAAGGCCTATTTTTCAAGGGGTGGGTACTTGACTTATGCATTCTTAAATGGGGAATACATGAAGGCAATATTCCTTTCATCTCCCTCACCTCTTCTTTGTGTTAACACAGCTGCACATGAATGGTTAGATGCGATAGAATAGATATAGAAGGGCTTTAGATAATCTGGGTTGGTCAAGACCAATGCCTCAGATGTTGATTGTTTAATCTATGAGAAATAAGATTTGGCCTTATTGCTCCATTCTATTTTCACATCTTTTTTCATCACCTCATTAACGGGCTTGATAATTTTTGCAAACCCTATTATAAACTTTCTAACAAAATTAATGCTTCCGAAGAAGGATCTCATTTCTTTCTTACCTCCTAGAATTCTCAACTTCAATATGGCTTCAACTCTATCAAGGTCTATGGATATTCCATTATCTAATATTACATGGCCCAAAAGTCTCCCTTCAGAAACTCTAAACACACATTTCTTTGGATTAAGGGACACACCATAGCTGATACATCTCTTGAGGACTTTTGCTAAATCTGTAACATGGTCCTTTATGTCCTTAGAGAAGATAGTTAAGTCATCTACATAAATAATGATACACTTACCTATCAAATATTTAAATTCCACATCCATTGCACGCTGAAAGGTAGCTCCAGCGTTGATAAGGCCAAACAACATTCTCCGATAGGAAAATGTGCCCCACTAGGTAGGAATGCAGACTTCATTATGTCCTCATGACTGACAAGCACTTGATTATATCTAGAATAGCCATCCAGGAATGACATCATCTGGGATCAATTAACCATCTACAATACCTCATTTAGAGAAAGGATTGGATAACTATCCTTCTCAGAGGCCTTGTTTAAGTTTCTAAAATCAACACATAGCCTGATTTCACCATTTTTCTTATGCACAGGGACTGAATTTGCAACCCAAGTAGAATGTCATACTGGGAAAATTATCCTTGTAGATAGTAGCTTTTGCACCTCTTTTTGAATTAGGGCTCAATTAAAGCATTCACTGGACATTTATTTTGATGAAAAGGCTTGGCTTCTAGCTTGAGATATATGGTATGTGTGATCACTGAAGTATCAAAGGTCTTTAAGTCTTCATATCCCTAAGCAATTTCTGCAATATCTTCCTTCAATACTTTAATTATTTTTTCTTTGATCCCCTTAGGGCAGGTTTTTCCTATGAGGACATTTCTCTCAGGGCCTGAATGAGCCAAATTAATGGATTCATACTTTCCCCCATTGCTTTCTATTTGCACCCTTTGATGAGCCTAATGGTCAGAATCAAATATTCTTTCTAAAGCTACCATTCCTTTCAGAATGTTGTTGCTTCTTAGGTCCATTGTTCCTTTTGTGTCACAACCTTCAAGGCCCCAATCTCCCTAGTCCCTTTCCATTTCATCAATTATTTGTCCCTTGAATACATCTAAACTTGCCAAGAAGGCAAGTATATGTTGATCATCATCGAATACTTGAAAGTTTCATATGTTATCTGAGATAGCTAGGATCGAGACTAGTTCCATGGAAAATCTCTTCAATTTGGAGTCTTGCATTGGCTCCAAGGTGCTAGCAGTAACTACAAGGGCATCTATAATCTAATTGATCTCCCTAGGAATTAGAGTGATCCCAAAAGCATCAAAGTCCTCACTTAGATTCCAAACTCAGTTTCTATATGCAGCCAATCTTTTGTTGTGACAAGTATATTGGTTGTGGACCTACTTAATAATAACTTCAGAATCTCCCATAACCATGAGAGCGGTGAAATTTTTTTGATGGGTGAACATCAACCCTCAAGCCAGTGCTTCATATTCAGCCATGTTGTTTGTGTATCCAAATTGCAACATGTAAGATGCAAAGTATCTCTTCCCTTTTGGGTTGGTTAATTCAACTCCTGTTCCACTTCCTGATTTGGATTTAGAGCCATCAAATTTAAGGCTCCATAGTTGGTCGAGAGTTGGGAGCTCTTTCTTTTTTGGGATGATAGGTGATGGCCTACTTGAAATGTGTGACAACTCAGATTGTTGCTTGCTAACCATATTTAAAGGTACCTAGGGACAAGGTTCACTTAAAGATTCTTCTATATTTTTATTTTTTTCAAGACTTACTCCCTGAACAACTTCTTGGATCGGATCACAATCCAATTCATTTTTCATCAATGCCTTGGGAATTGGAAGAGTATCTGAGGTGGGTGTAATGGAGAAAGACTAAGATACCTCAATCTCCTTTTGGAACTCAAAGCACAAAACTTGAGTCTGCTCAAATCAGGAAGGATCTTCCTCTTGAGAAAGAATGGTTCTAGTGAGGATGGTAGCATCCTTAACTTCAAATGGAAATTTATTGGTGGGTGCTTGAGGTTGACCTTGACAAGTTTGTTGAGACTTGTAGATATGGTTTAAGATATCTACACAAGGTTGATACGTCAACTCAAAATTATTCTGATAATGTATCCTACACCAATTAGGAAGTAACAAACTGCACAAATCAACCTATTCTCCCAATACCAGCCTATCTTGTTGAAATTTTTTGATTAGAACTTTTTGGTTGACCGAGATCATTGGGTCGTTCTTTTCTAGAGGCAATGTGTCATCAGGATTGAGTATTGAGGTCATGATCTCCTCCTTCTTGTAAAATCCTATCTCAATCTCAATGTAAGCTACTTCGTTGGGAGCATCATATTTAGTTTTCATGTGTTTGAGCCTAGGCTCACTCTTAATTCTGATCTATGTTGCTACCCCTTTCCAGGGCAGCCACATGTGTGAGAAATCCAAAGACAAATATCCCCCAATTCTCTTCATTAGCTCCTGACTCAGGAGAATACCATATGTTTTTGGGATATTAGCCACTTGGATATCCATGTAAGTTTGGATCCTTGGATCCGATCCAACCTGTACATGCATATTCTTCAACTCTCCTACTACATTGACTTCAGTTTTATCCAAATGAATGACCTTTATATTATTTTGGAGTAGACTCAATCCTAACTTCTTACAAATAAAGAATGGCATGACATTTCCTGATACCCCAGAATCCAACAGAGAGTTATGTAGATTCTTTCCAAAGATTCTTAAACTCAAAAGGAAAGGTGGGGTACTGGTCTTACCTTTATAGATGACTGCATTCATCTCATTTGCTGGAGTTGCCTTACCTTTTCCTTTGAAAAATCCACCTCCTCTAAGGCCTTTAGTACAATTTCTCATTAGGCAGGGTACCACTTCATGATGTCAAAGAATGACAATAAAATTAAAATCCGAATCATTCCTTACTTGATACTTAGGAAAAGCAGGTGGATTACCTTTGTTATGAGAGTCAGAAGGCCCCTTTGGTGGTGGTGGGCTATTATCTACAATCTAATTAGGTGGGACCATGTTGTTGGGAGGTGTAGATGTAGTAAATGGGCCTTTGTTCTGATTTCTCAAGAAATGACCACCTTTGGATTAGAAGGCTTGGGAATCATACACATCCTCCTCTAGTTCATTTTCTCCTTGCATGGGAAACTAATATTGCTCTGTAATGGTCTCATAGGTCATAGCGGTGCTTACTGATCCACCATCTTGATTCAAATTTCCTTGTAGAGGATGGGAGTCAACTTGCACAATCTTCACCATTTTCTCTAGCTCTGGGTAGTTAACCTTAGAATGCATTGTTGTATCATGCAACCTACACTAATTAGTCATGAAATTGAGATTTGCAATATTTGCAATGTGTGGTTTATCATCACCAGACTGATAATTATGGGGAACTCCCCCATTGTTGGGTCCAGTGTTCCACTGCCTATTATTGTTCGACCTCTTATTGTACCCCCTATTCCGATTTTGATAGTTTTGGTTAGAGGAATTTTGATTAGAGTAACTCCCCTGATTGTTATACCCCACTGATTCTAGTAATTCTAGTTTTGGTTGGAAGGAGGGTTATGTCTAAGTTGTTTCATATCATTGGACATTTGAGACAGAGTCTTTTTGAGATTTTCCACCTCATTAGTCAATTGAACGGTTTGTTGATTTTCTACCGTTTTCCCCATAGATGGTTGATTAATAGGTTTTGATCCTCTCGATTAATTGTTATAGCTTGGTGGTTGCTAGGAAGAATCTTGCACACCATTGGTGAAGAAAGGTAGAGGGGGTGGGATTTGTAACTCAAACATAGGCCCATATTGGGAGTATGACATCCCTAGGACTATATTATACAAAGGAGGGTTAGGCATTTGATATCCTAAAGGAGGAAGAACTCCTCCTAAACTCCTTGTTTGTAAGCTTATTTGTTGTTGCAACTTGATAGCTAGGTGATAAACCTTAGACAAAGAATTAATGTCAACAACAACATAAGTCCTTTGTAAAAATAGGCCAATCAAAGGATCAACAAATCTTAAGTATGCCAAGATGACAATATTTTCAACAACTAAATAAGGATCTTGTAGCCTTCAGTATATTCTCTAAAATCAAGTGTTGAATAATGGCAATGGTTCATGATGTTCCTTCCTTATGGTGCAAAATTGGTGGTACAAAATGGTAGGGTCTACATATACCCGAAACTGGTTAATGAAAGAATTTTCTAAGTCTGGCCAACTTAGAATAGACCGTTGGGGTAGATTCAAATACCAGTTGTATGCCATATCTCCTAAAGAGTAGGGAAATAACCTACATACAACATCCTGATGGGCTACCTGAGCATGAGTATAGGCATCCTTAAAAGCCTGTATATGCTCCTCAGTGCTTCTTGATTCTCCATGCATATATTTGGGACAAAATCTCTCTAAATTCTTGGGAAAATCATGTATACCACCAAGGATGGTCCCTAGTCAGAAGGGATTGTTTGTGAAGAAATCCATGGGTGGTGGTGGAACTAGTTGATCTTGTTAGGGTGTGGGACAATTTGGTTGGTAGGGTGGTATAAGTGGATTTGATGGAAAACCAAGTGGAGTAAGTGGTGGTGACAATGGTGGGATCAAAACTCTATGGGCTTGGGGTCTATATCTAACCAGGGTTTGAAGTTCTAAAAATGGTTCAAGATTTGTAGAAGACCTAAGAGCTCTTTCATACCTTTGCAGTGAGAATGACCCAAACCGAGCCCGCTTGTTCCTTCAGGCCCTGCTTCTAGCGCCAGATCTATTGATGGTCAAAAGAGAGCAACAACATCAAATAGAATACATCTACCCTATTTCTCCTAAAAAAGGAAGATAACATATAGTAATCTCACTTCCAAGGTCCTAGTAGTTGGTTCTCAACTATGCTGATGTTACCTAGTGGCCAATATAACCATAATGTTCAAGGGGCCTTTTCTGGTTAGGGATATAAACTATAGGATAAAAATTATTCTAATATAAAGGGGGGGGTAAAATACATGAAACTAGATAGATCAAAGAACAATACAATAAGCATGAACAAAATTCCTTAACATCCAGACATATATTCTCAACAATGAGTGTTTCTTAATAGATCAAAACTATAACATGATGCAATCCATAGAAAAATCCATACCATTGCATACATTCATAGTTCTTAATTTAATCATCACAACCATTCATAAAAATACTACAAGATTCAAAACAAATCACTCATTTGTTGCCAATAATATAGATCAAATAGACATAACATTAATTTCATTCACAAATAATCTAATGAAATAATATTAAAAATCCAACTTTCTTTGTTGATTTACATCAAGGAGAAAACATTTAGGCAAAACAATTCACTTGGATACAGATTGATTATGGTTAATTAACCTCATCCCAAAAGTTCAATTTCAACATAAAAACTGTATAAAAAGTGTATCTAAATTTAAAATGAACTTAAAAGTGTCTTTTTCAAAGCTATAAAATCCTAATTACAATCATCAGGTGGCTAATCCTACTTCAATCAACTGATCTTTACAAATAGAGCCTCAAAGTATATATAGGCTTTCTAAGCATACGTCTCTCTCAATCAAAGAACCAAATCCATAAATCAAGTATTCTTCATCTTGTTTCCCTAGAACTTCAACATAATGATTCATTTCTTCTACCAACTCAAGTGCCCTTCTATGAATTTCAAAACTATCCATTAGCACTTCACCAACTTCCTGATTAAGCCTGTTAATCCATCGATCCAACATCCCAGAATTACTCCTCATTTGTACTAAATCATCACCCTATCTTTTGCTTAGTAAGACTAGGGTTTCGAAGGAAACAACTTGTTGGGACATGGGAGTGGAGACATCTTTTAAGAATTTATGTAGCTGATTCAATTGAGCCTTAAGTTCATATTTTCTTTGTTTATCCTTGATCATCCTAGACTTCATGGAGGAAGCTACAATATCAAGGAGATTCATTTGTTGATTCCTTGTAGGCCTCCCCAAGTTGACTGTGCCCAATTGGTAATTAGTTACTTACATATCTTCTATGTCCTTGTCTATAACTAGAATTGCACATTCTGCATTGATTTCTCTTGCATCTATAAGTTTGGTAGAATTTATAACCTTGGCCTTTTTCTTGGGTCTCTCCTTTTCAATTTCCTTCATCATTTCATCCCAATTTAATGGCTGAGGCTGAACTATTTGTTTCTTCTCCAGATCAAGCTTCAACCACATAGGAGCAAGAGGAGTAGGGGTCACCCATGTTGCAAAAGAGGTGGCAACAACAGAAGATAGTGGTTGCAATATAGTAGCTTTAGGTTGAGAATCAACCTCTTGTACATTTTCTACTCCATTTGTGCATACTCTTTTGCAACTTTCTTGGCTTCTTCTTTGTCCTTTTATTCATGCAATGCTTTATATTCTAATTCCTTCTTCAAATGTTCCTCCTCCAACTTCTTCTCTTCAAGAATTCGATCACTTTTCTTTTCCAATTCTTTGAGCTTATCCCATACTTCTTTTTCCTTTTTTTGATGATTCACATGCTCTTCAGCCTCTTTTTCTCTCAATAGGCACTCTTCTTCTTCCTTTTTCTTATAAGATTCTTCAATAATCTTGCATTTAGCCTCAAGGGCTTCTCTTTCTCTTCTAGGTCTAGCTTTTTCTTCTTCAAGATCATGTATCTTCTACAACATTTCAAACTTGTCATTCTCCTCCTTGGCCTTCAGTTCTTGTTGTTTATCCAATTCATCAGCTTTTTGTTTGTCCTCCATTTTTGTTGTTGTAGTATTGCATTAGCTTGGGCCTTAGCATCTATTTCCTTTTCTTTTTCCAATGCTTTAGCTTGGGCCTTACCATCTATTTCCTTATTTTTCTCCAATGCTTCAGCTTGGGCCTTATAATCTTCAAATAACTTCCACTGATCCTCAGGAGTAAGAACATGTTCTTCCTCAATGTTTTAGGCAGATGTATCTTTAATGAAATCCTCATTAGAGTGTGTTTCCTATGAATCTGTGTCAATATCATGAACCTCTACCTCATGTCCTTTCCCTTTTAGTGCATCATATTCCTCATGAAGACTACCAGTAGGCACTTCTTCACTAAGTACTTGAGGGGGAAGAGGTTGAGAAGAGGAACCTTCTCCAAGTGTCGCGGTCTCTCCATCTTGTGTTTCAGGAGCTTCTTCTGCAGTTATTTCAAGAATAGTATCCCCTCTAGAAACATGAGGAAGATACTCTAGTTTCTCCTTGGGGGTTTCTCTCCTTTTGTTTCTTTGGTAACCCTTGGTTGCCCCAACTTTCCTTTTCTTTGAAGTTTGAGTAGATGTTTCTTTCATTCTCAACAGTATCCATTGAATTCCCCTATCCATTATTGTTCTAGAAATCTGTTTTATGTGAATAAATTCTGCTTCCTCCAAATTATTGGATCTAAACCCTTGATTGCCACATTTTCTACTTCATATGCAGGGTCCAAAATCATACCATCATCTGATAAGGTGTGAGTAATTTCCTCTTTCACCCTATACTCAATCATCTTTGGGATGGTTATCCTTTCATAATTTCTCCTTCTTACATCAAAATGATCCTGTAAATCACACCAAAAAATCTTCTAACAAATTGTAATGTTTGTCAAACATGGAAGAAAGCAGCCAATTCATCTTCTTCTTTGGATCATAGTGTTTCTGAGATGTATAGAGTTCCAATTTTTAGTAGCTCAATTCTTCACATATTTCCTTTTGAGCTATATTATGGAAACAACAGTACTCTCCTAACTTCATGGGGAATTTATGCAACCTTGTTTTGTGTTTAGTACCAAACTTTGCATTGACCCCTAATGCTTGATATGTGAATTCCATAAGGATTATTC
>CM021105.1:159284171-159314165 GCA_007115665.2 Sequoiadendron giganteum
GTGGGACCAATTATAAGAACATCCATAGAAAGCTTTAAACCACTATTAGGATCAGGACCATAATGAAAATCGGGGTCTGAACTAAATACATAGCGAGATCAAGAATGGAGTTAGAATGGCCATCGGAACTGGGACCAAAATGAATTTTGGAGACAATATATGAAGTTCCAAATCCTCAACCCGTTTCGCTTCTAATTCCATCAGAGTGAAAGATATTTTGATAATCCATAATTGATCGGAAGCGGGCTCGGGAACGGATCCGACATGTATTGTAAATAAAGGTTTACAAACAAAATCATTCTGGATCCAACTCTAGATAAGATCAAACATAGCATTATCATTAGAAGTTTCATAGTATAGCGAATTGCACTATGACCTTAGCATGATGTCACCTGATAAGCCAAGGAGGCTTAAGGTAATAATACTAACTTATCCCCCATACGACCGAGGGGAAACCAACGACTAGGGCATAACTTTAAATTAACCTAGACGCGTCAAACCTTAGTTTATGAAACCATCAACTTAAGAAATTTAGGGCATCAAAACCTCTGCATGGAAATCATTGAGTCGACACATGAAAAGGATAGAAAGGTTAAATAATAGATCAAAAACCATTAAAAACCCTAAAATCCCTTTGAAAATGACACCCTAAACCCTAGGGAAAATCAGTACGAACATGATGAATGCGAAAAATGACCGCGATGATCCAAAACAAACCAGAAAAGATGAAGGAGAAAAGAAAACAAGACAAGAAAGGAAAAAAAACAAAAGGGGAAAAGAAACCACAACAAACAAACAAAGATCCACAAGGAAAATCATGAATCCCATGAAGAGCAAAAACCAAATATGCAAGCAATGAAAGTGATAAAGGAGAACAATAGTGAAAAAAAAAGAACACCTACCTCAAAATGCAACTCAATAAGTTGGAACCTGATCCAAACTACACGCAGATGCTTGATTTTTGATCAAATCATGCTTCCTCTGCTCTATCTCAGCTCTGGTTTGATATCACTTGTTAAAGAATAATAACAATAAGAGAGTTAACCTTAATTATCGTTAAAATCCAATTTCATACGTGTGAGGAGCCTACAATTAATGCCATCAATGTTGTTGGTCAGGCGCAAGATCACAACGAGAACAAGCATAAGACTATCGTGCGACTGAAGTAGAGAGGAAAATAAAACAAAGAAGTGGGATAAGAATCAGGATCGAGATCAGTTAGGGAGCTTTTTAAAGTTCCCAGTTTGATTTCAGTTTTGGTTTCATTTTTGCTTCTGACAAAGACAAAGGAACGAAGGGAACAAACCAAGAGAAAAAAATGACACAAAAATGAGATCGAAAGCACCAACCTTGAGACAAAAAAGAACAAAGAAAAATGACGAAGGTAGAGATGAGATGGAAACAAAACTTGGAACCTTACAAAGTTCAAAATTTAATATCCATTCTAGATCCAACCCTGCGAAAGGGAAAGCAACCAACATAGACCGAAAAGGAAAAAATGAAGAAACCTGTGGGAGCGGGATCGAAACCGAGTTAGGAGTTTAAACTCAAATTAGTTCCAAGTCACAATTCAATTCTAGTTCTGGTACTGCCAAAAAAACCAAAAATAGAACAAAGACCTAGAGAAAAATAACAACTCCAAAAATTTGTTTGAAAAGACCCAAGGACAAAAAATAAAAGAGGGGGGCCCATTTTGACCAAGGCAAAAGATGGGGTGGTTATGCAAGGAATAAAAGTTAGCTCATGTGCTTTCGAGTTTGTGATTCACCGAACAAATAGTAGAATTTTCTATGGTGTGAGTCATGAACACCCTTAACAATCCTACCTAGCATAATACACCTTGCTTGCTAGTGGAGCCATGTGGCCCATGAGTGATGTGCATGACTCCAGTCCTCATGAGTGCATTCCTTTGTTAGATTGATGATGTTTGGTATTTGAGACAATTTAAGATTGAGGTCTCTTTGCCTTACCAACTCAAATATTTTAGTACCAACCTTATGGTGTCATGTCCTCTTCATGTTTACATCATTTTAACATCATGTTTATTTTTATTTTTTTCATCATATTTATGTTCCATCTTGCCATGTGTTTTTATCCTATTATTTTCATGTTTTTTGACATGTATGTTTCTGTATGTTGTCTTGCTACATATCATACACATGTGTGCATATTAATTTGTGCTTATGCTAGTTTTTCATGGGATCTTGGATCTTGAGGGATTGAGCTTTCCCCCTGGATTCTGTGTCATCCTATCTCTTCAACATTCAAATAATCATACCCCTCTTGACATATTTTTTCTACTTTAGTGTGAGTCTTAGTGTAAGTTCATACTCTCACTAAAGTGGGAGCTAAATTTAGTGTAAAAAATTATCACCCTTAACAATTTCACACTATGTTGTTCCCCCACCTAAATTATTGAGCCTAATTGACCTCATAATATCCTAAAATTATGTATTTTGGATCCTATTTGTACCACCTTTCAATAAATTACAAGCATTGAATAAATGCACCCAGTTCATGTGTTGCCTCAAACATTCAATTTCCTAGATTTTTGGTTGAGGATCGATAATCCCTTGGGTGTATGGGTCCACCTTCTTATGTAGGACCCATTTTTGGGCATATTGTTGGCAGTGTTTTAACATTCAAAATTCAAGTTTCAAGTGTCAACTTTCAGTATCTAATTTTTAGGAAATTAGATAAATTCCTATAAATACCTAGTCTTTTCACCATTTTAAACTAGAAGAATAAGAGAATGAAATTAGAAGGAGAATTTATGAGCAGTCATTATTGTCAAGAGCAACATTTGCAGCATGTTATCAAATTATCATTGTTTTGAAAAGGATAACCCTTGTTGTAGGTTTCCAAAGCATTCAAGAATTCAAGTAAAGAAATATCTAGATCCTTGAGGTGATGTGCATGACTTCATTCATTCAAGGAAGCCATTCAAGGGTGGTGAGTTGCAGTATTATGTGGTTTCATCATTTCTTCCTTTGAATTATCATTTTATCATTGACATTGCCATTGTGGAAGTGGAAACACTTACACAGGGTTTGACTAAGGCAAGCCCCTAAATGGACCAACATTTTCCATCTCTTTGAATGTGTGGGTTATAGGTTGAAATAGGATTGTAGGAAGATTGAAGATAATTTTTCCATTGTTGAATTTGTTGTCATACGTTTTTTCAAGCCATAGAAATTCACCTACAAAATTATTCGACAACATTTTGGTAACTTTGCAAGTGAAACAAAAGTATTAGATCTGTCACCAGAAGACACCCCTAAAAGGAAATAGATGGCCCTTGGAAGCTATGTCCTCCTATAGTGGTTGAAACAAGATAGTGGTTGAAACAATTTTTTTTGGGTTGGTACATATCACTCTACATTTGCCAAATCCACATGCAAACTATTGTTTCAATCCGTTAGTTGTTAGGATATTATAATTTACATATTAGGGAACATATTCTAATTAGGTTAATAAATTCTAAATCATTTTAGTCCATTTCGAATTCCCTAATGATATAGAACTAGCTTTAATTGACTCATCTTCATGGTTGAAATTCAATCTATTCACCTTTTTATTATTTTAATGTACCTTTGAAAAAGGATAAATTGATCCTAGGGTTTCACATATTTAACATTAGGACATCCTTTTTCTTTGTTACACCTATCTCTCTAACCCTACCTCTCTCTATCTCCCTCCTTCTATCCCTCCCATCTTACTACTTTCTATCTCCTTCCCTCTCTCTCTCCAACTCTCTCTATACCTGCCTCCCTCTATCTCTATCCTTCCATGTTTCTCTCCCTCCCTTTATGCCTCCCACCCTACCACTCCATGTCTCCCTCTTCCTCCCTTGTTTCCCTCTCACTCACACAACCTTTGTCCACCTATCCCTCCCTCTCTCCCTATCTCCATCTCTTTGTTTATATTGTTTTTAATAATAATAATATTATATTATATAATATTATATAATATATAATATAATATATTATGTAATATGTATATAATATAATATATATATATATATTATACTATAATTTATATGTATTATATATTTGATTGTTATAAATTCATTTTTAGTTGGATATAACAGATATTTATTTAGTAAATCTTTTTTTCACATAAGAATACAAGCTTTGCAAAATAGATATTTTTTTTCTTTGAGTTGAAAAAACAACCAAAATTCTATTTTGGGCATTCCAATGGTCCCCACTGAAAGGAAAGCAGAGTGAAAAATACACCTTCCTAATGCTACTCTTCAAGAGAGAAGAAAACAAAACATTTTAAACTTTATAGTTATAGTTCATCTAAGATGCACATACATGAATAACATAATAGAAAACAAAGAATGAATACAAAATTTTATGTGGGAAAACCCTCTCAAGAAAAATTCCACACACCAAAGAAAAGATCTCTTGTATTACAATAGAATGTCAATTACGTACAAGTGTAGAGCTACGGTCTTTCAGGTTTCAATTCATAAAACCAATTTAGAAGCATTACATTCAATTTGATCATTACTTTGATCATCTTAGATCATCCTTGCATAGAACCTATGTTATGGAACCTAATAAAAAATTCACAAACATCTCAGGAAGATGACGTCCCATTTCTCATACCAGACAAACAACCACCAACAATGTAACTATCATTACCCATCATTCCTAGTCTTAACTGCAACATCACACAACCTTTGTTTACTAGCCATGGAACTGCATTTTGCATCATTCCATCTAACCATTAATCACAATATCACATCCACTTATATTGACCCTCATGGGGTAGAAGATTCACCACCATACTGCAAGCTACTTTACAAGCCACCGTGGGATTGCGGGTTATAGACCTTACCCTGCACTACTATAGGCTAACTGTTAAACCATTACGGGATGGCAGGATGGCCCACACTATTGCAAGCCTCACCAATCACCATTGCAAGATGGAAAGTAACCATTAGGAGAAATTTTACCACCAAACTACCAACTCTATATTTGATCTCCATGGTACTGTGATATAAAACCTTTACTGCAAACTCTCCAGCCATTCCATGGACCGTTGTGGGGTTGCAGGTTAGGACTCCTCCCACACTACTATGTGGGCTAATGAAGACTATCGTAGGATGGCAGGTAACACCACCAGCTCACACCCCCTCTTAGTTGCACCCTATGGCATTGCGGTGAAAGTTGAATGCACAAATTTGAGTCAGATAACAATTGAGCTAAGGTTTCAATAGTGTATTTGAGACACAAAATCTCAACATTCTCCCACTTGATGAAGAACTCACTAAACCCCTTCCAATGCTTGAAGTCCCTGAATATTATAGGCCCCAAGGCCCATCAAACTAGCACACCATTTGAACTTATCCATGCTCAAAGGATTCATCAATGCATCAACGACATTTTCCAAAGTATCAACCTTTTCCAGACTAAATTTTCCATTTTCCACCATATCATGAACAAAGTGGTACTGCACATCAATATGTTTCATCCTAGCATGGAAATTTGGGTTTTTTGCTAAAAAAATGGAACTCTAATTGTCACAAGAAATAAAATTATGCCCTACATCAAAAAAATTCTTCTAAGCTAAATAGATTCCTTATAGGCATGAGTAGCTTCCATGTACTCAACCTCAATAGTGGATAAAGCAATTACAACCTACCACTTGCTCATTCAGCTAATTGTACCACCAAACAACATGAGAACATATCCACTAGTGGATATTCTATTGTTAATAACTCTTGCCCAATCAGAATCCACATATCCACGAATGCTAACTAAACTATAATATCTAGTAGAGTAACCATGATAACATAAGGTGTACTTAGAAGTACCCTTCAAATACCTAAAAACTCTCTTCATAGCATCCCAATGCGGCCTTCCTAGGTTATCCATAAATCGACTAAGCACTCCCATTGCTTGGGAAATGTCTAGCCTGGTACAAATCATTACATACATTAAGTTTCCAATTGCAGTTGTCTAAGGAACCCTGGTCATGTCCTCCATCTTAGTAGGAGATTTTGGATAATCTTCAATAGAAATTTTCATTCCATGTAACACTGGAACAAGTAACTACTTGCAATCTATCATATTTAAACTCTCTAGGATAGAATTTATATACTTGATCTAGCTAAGTCAACATTTTCTATTTCCCCTATCCATTCTGATTTCCATCCCTGAAATATACCTAGCTGAACCTAGATCTTTCATTTCAAACCATGTTGACAATTGAGATTTTAATTTAGAAATCAAACTCTTACTATTCCCAATGAATAATATGTCATCCACATACAGGGAAATAATAAGAAGACCATTTTCAAATTTAAAGTAAGCACAATGATTAGAATTTGATCTCACAAACCTCAAAGACAACACATACGTATGAAACTTTTGGTACCACATTCTAGGTGACTACTTCAAACCATACAGGGATTTCTTTAATTTGTAAACTAGGTTTTCCTTACCTTTTTCAATGAAGTGCTCTAGCTAGGACATGTAAATTTATTACTTCAAATTACCATGAAGAAACACTTTCACATCCATTTGTTTGATTTATAAGTCAAATGCAACCGCAAGTGACAAGAGAAATATAATAGACATCAACTTAGCTATAGGAGAAAATATTTCTCCATAATCAATCCCCTCCACCTGGGAATATATTTTCATGACCAACCTTGCTTTATGCTTCTCAAAAATTCCATCCAAACCAATCTTCTTCTTAAACACCCATTTGCATCCAATAGGAATTTTTCCTTCAAGCAAAGGTACTAGATCCCACATTTCATTCTTCTTCAATGATGCCATTTCTTTGTTCATGGCTTCCAACCAAGAATCTAAATCATACATATCCATAGCCTCTCTAATAGTCCTAGGCTCATTAGTGTTAGCAATCAAAGCATAAGCATAAATGGAATCTAGCGTAGAATATCCAAACCTTTCAGGTTGTCACTTAGTATGCATAGACCTCCTCACAAGTTGAGGCTTAGGTTCTTCTTGTTCAAATTTTTTAGAGCTACTAGAGCTCTCCTCATTAATAGGCCCACTAGGAGTACATACTTCATCCTTGTCTAGAGTAAGAGGAAATTCAACTACCTCCTTATTTTCTGCTTCTTTCACCTCTAGCTGCAAATCAGCTATGCAAGGTTCGGCTGATGGAAGATCATACTTCTTCTATACAACAACTTCTTTCTAACTAGGTTCCAAAACTTGTACCCTTTCACACCAATTCTATAAACGATGAAGATACACTTTACAACCTTATTCTCTAGCTTAGATCTTTTTTCACTAGGAACATGTGCATATGCCTCACAACCAAAGCCTCTAACGTGTCTCAATGAGGGCTTCTTACCATACCACACCTCCATAGGTTTCTTTTCCATGAGTGCTAAAGTGGGAGATATTTTAATCAAATAACATGTTTTAGCTACAACCTTAGCCAAGAAATTTTGTTTCAAACCATCACTACTTAGCATACTTCTTGCCCTTTCCATCAACATTCTATTCATCTTTTTTATAACTCCATTTTTCTATGGAGTGTAAGGAGTTGTTTTATGCCTATTAATTATGTGGTCCTTGCAAAAATTATCAAAAAAAATTGAACAAAACTCGCCACCATTTTTTGGATGTTGTGGTTGTATTGTTGATATGTGGTTGTCACTGATGTCAACACTATTAGCATTGGTGATTCTAAAGGTTGTATATGTCGAGGATATTGAGCAATTTGTAATAAATATATTGCAGGTAGCTAATGAAGCTGAGAAGGTCATATTGATGAGAAGTTTTGTACGTTTATTTTTAGGCATCATGCATTAAAGGGTTTATTGTTGAGCCTATCTAGTATTTTTTCCGAAAGTTTTAGTGGTACACATCAAGAATTGAGGAAGTTATGAAGTTTTGTGTTCCTACAGTTATTTAAGCTACTGTAGTAGGTATTTCTGGAAGATGAGATTACAATTCTAGTAAAGTGAATTGTTGTGTACATTGTTGTGTTCTTCAGTGATGTTTCTAGATCATGCTCTATCAGCTTGGTATGTCCGCATTGATTGGCATGTTTGTGATTGAAGATTTTTCATTGTGTGTTTAAAGTTTTCATGTTCTTGGCCGACATGATGGTGGTAGCGTGTTGCTGATCCTTATGGATTAATATTTTGTTGTTTTGCATGTTTGAGAATGTTTATTTGGGTCCTCACTATATTGTGACCAACTTGTGTTGGTGTTCTTTTAGATTTATTTATGTATTAAGGCCGACAATTGTAATTTATTCTTTATTCCTAGCCGATAGAGTTGTTGATGTAAATCCATCTAGCAGATATATAAGAGAGGTTGTTTCCTTCATTTTGGAGGTATGCTTGGAAATGCTCAGTGTGTGTATGTGAAGTACATGTGTGAATAAAGATCAAATAATTCAAGTGTAGAGAAATGTGTGCAAGAGATTGAGCAGAGTGTGAAGAAGTTTGTGTAGAGTGTGAAGAAGTTTGAGCAGAGTGTGTAGAGATTTTCTTGAGCCTAACTGGAACTGTTATCAGGCTTTTGTAGAATCTAATTTTTTAGTTCACCTTCATTAGATGGAATTAATATAATTTTATTATTTAAGGCAATGATCCTTCGTCTGAGTAGTGAGCTCTAGGCAGTGTGCTTGAATGCAAGTGCATTCCCTATTTGTTCTTCATTATAATTTTAACAAGGTATAATCTTGTAGAGTAACATCCCCCATGGTTTTTACCCTAACAAGGTTTCCACGTACAAAATCTTGGTGTTCATGTGTTTCTGATGTGTTGTTAATTTATTCTTTCATTATTATTCATCAGGCATGAGATTAAAAGTTAAAAGTTGGAATAAGTATTAATTCTATGACAACTGATTCACCCCCCCTCTCAGTTGTCTATTCTTTTTTTTTTCCAATAATTGGTATTAGAGAAGGTTCCTCTAAAGGAAAGCTTAACAACTTGAGGTGATCCAAGATGGCATCCTATAAGAAGGAAAGTCCTAGATTTGACGGTGTAAACTAATCTTTGTGGAAAGTTAGAATGGAATGTCACTTAAAGTGCATTGGTGAGTCTTTCAGGAAGATTACGAAGAATGCATATACTATCCCTCAGAATGGTCCATCTACTGCTGATGAAATCAAAGAGGCTAAAATGAATACCAGGGCTATTGAAGCATTATTGAGTGCTTTGATAGATTCTAAGATGCCAAATGTGATAGGTTTGAAGATTGCTCATGAGATCTATAAAAAGTTGGAGATATTGTATGAAGGAGATCCACTAGTGAAAAGTGCTAAGCTACATAGTCTAAAAGGAAAATGGGAGGACATGAAGATGAGTGAAGATGAGAACATCCATTCTTTCTCTCAAAAGGTAAATGAATTGGTGATGAGCATTAGATGTATCAGTGGAGACTTGAATGAAGAAGATATTGTGCCTAAGATACTTAGATCTATGCCTCCTTCCTACAAGTCAAAAGCTCATGCTATTGATGAACTCATGAGAGTGACCAATGTGACAACATACATGCTAATTGGAATTTTTTTTGCCTTTGAGTTAAGTGAATTTAGTGAATCTACTAAGACAAAATCTTCATTCAAAGCTAGTATATCAAGGAAGAGCAAGTAAAGATATGATTCGGGAGAGAGTTGTAAGAAATCATTCAAGTATGAAGATGAGATGAAATAGATTGAAGATGAAGAAAGAGAATTAGAAGAACTAGAAGCACTGATTATGAAAAGAGAACTAGAGGTCATGGTAAGTACAAAGTAAAGTTACCTATCAAGTGTTTTTCTTGTAGTAAAATAGGTCATTTTGCAACAAGGTGTCTTGAAAGAACTTCTAAGTACAAACCTGATAAATCTAAATTTCAAAAGAAATGCTATTATGCTGAAGAAGGTGTTACTAATGATGAATGGGTATGTATTTCTATCAAAGAAAATGGTCAGGTGTCCACTGAATCTACTAGTAATGTGAATGTTGAGAAAGCTCTTGCAACAAAAACTGAAGAAAAATATTAGTGGGTAATTGAAAGTAGAAGATCACATCATATGATTGGTGGGAAAATCAAGTTTGTAAGCCCTGAGAACTATAATGTGGTGTTGTAAGATTTGGAGACAACACTTTTGGTGTGATTCGTGGCATAGGCATTATTTATTTTGGTGGTGAACATAATAATGATGATTTTATTTATGTAGAAGGCTTAAAGCATAACTTGTTGAGTGTTGGATAGATGATAGACAAGGGTTATAGCCTTCAATTAAAGGATGGTAAGTGTAGGATAAGGGGAACTTCTGGAAATGTGATTGCTTTAGGTACAAAGACAAGAGATAATATTTTTCACTTAAGTGCTACTAGTGAAAGTTGTTTAATTGCTCAAATTTATGTAAGCTAGTTATAGCATAGGAGGTTGTATCATGTGAAATTTGATAACATTGTCAAAATAAGCTCTTCTCAAGTAGTCATAGATCTTCCTAAGTTAGTGAAGCCTACTAACACTATGTGAAAAGAATGTTAGATGGGAAAGTAAACAAGAAATTATTTTTGGAGAAAATAGTATAACTCTAATGGATTATTGGAAGTGATACATGTCGATCTATGTGGTCTCTCTAGAATCAAAATTCTTCAAGGTGAGAGGTATTTCATGTTAATTATTGATGATTACTCTAGAATGATATGGGTTGCTTTCTTAGGAGAAAAACATGAAGCACTAGAAAATTTCAAAAGCTTCAAAGCTATGGTAGATAATGAAACATGTCAAAATATGAAATGCTTAAGGTCAGACAGAGGTGGAGAATTCACTTCTTGGGAATTCAATTCCTTCTATGAAGAGCATGGAACCCAAAGAAAACTATCTACTCCCTGGACCCCACAACAGAATGGAGTTTTTGAAAGAAAGAACATAACCATTCTAGACACTACCAGAACCATGATGTTGGAAGAAAATTTTCCTCATTTCTACTGGAGAGAAGTAGTAAGCATTGGCGTGTACACCATTAACCAGGTAAATGTCAACAGTAATTCTAGTAAGACCCCTTTTGAGCTATGGTTTGGTTATAAGCCTATTGTCAAGTATTTCAATATTTTTGGAAGCAAATGCTACATCAAGAGAGATGATGATATAGGCAAGTTTGATGCTAGAATTGATGAAGTAATATTTCTAGGTTATTCTACTAAGAGCAAAGCTTACCGGTGCTTTAACAAAAGGTTGAAGAAAATGGTTGAAAGTGAAAATGTCAAAGTTGATGAAGATATTGATAAACCATCCAAATTTAGTGGATATGATTTAGATGATCATCTTGATAGTACCAATAATGGACAGAATGTTTGAGACATAGAATCAACTTCAAATTGTTTTGGTGAACCAAGGGAATCAAGATGCATAAATTAGCAAAAGTCAGAGAAAGTCCTAAAGTTCCAAGGTATGTGAGGTGAAATCATTCTGATAGTCAGATCATAGGAGATAAGAATAAAGGTGTCCAAACTAGAAGAATAATTTTAGAAGAGTATTGTCTAATTTCCAAAACTGAGCCTAGCAATATTAATGAAGCATGCAAAGATGAATATTGGATGGAAGCCATGAAAGAACTAACGCAGATAGAGAAAAATGATACATGGGATCCTGTTCCTAGACCTCAGAACAAAAATGTAATTGGAACCAAATGGGTCTTTCGGAATAAGCTGAATGAACAAGGTGAAGTGGTCAAAAACAAAGAAAGACTGGTTTGCAAAGGATACTCACAGATGGAAGGTATTGATTTTGAAGAAACTTTTTTCCCTATTGCTAGAATAGAAGATGTAAGATTATTTCTTTCTTATGCTACTTTAAAGAATTACAAAGTCTATTAGATGGATGTAAAGTCAACATTCCTAAATGGTGAACTAGAGAAGAAGTCTATGTTGAGCAACCAAATGGATTTCAACTGACTGACAAAGAGAACATGGTATGTCGATTGAAGAAATCCCTATATGGGCTTAAGCAAGCTCCTAAGGCTTGATATGCTCGATTGGATAAGTACTTATTGAAGCTTGGGCTTAGCAAGGGTATAGTTCATAGCAATCTTTATTTCAAGTTGGATCAAAATAAAGAGTTGATCATTGAAGTCTTTGTTGATGAAATTATTTTTGAAGGTGATGATGATTTGTGTATGAAGTTTATTGATGAAATGAAAAGTGAGTTTAAAATGTCAATGATTGGAGAGCTGAAATTATTCCTAGGATTACAAATCACTCAGTTAGAAGATGGAATCTTTATATCTCAGTCCAAATATGTAAAAGAGTTATTGAAAAAATTTGGCATGGAAGACTCAAAGCCAATTAGTACACCTATGGTGACCGGATGCATTCTTACACATAATGATGAATCTCCTAAAGAAAATAAAACAAGATACGGGTCAATGATTAGTGGATTAATCTACTTGACTCAGACAAGGCTAGATATAATGAATGTTGTATGCATAGTTGCTAGATATCAAGATGATCCAAAAGAGTCTCATGTTACTTTTGTGAAAATAATCTTCAGATACTTGAAAGGGATAGTTGACTTTGATCTTTGGTATCTTAAGGATGATGATCTTATCTTGAGCACCTTTATAGATGCAGATTGGGTAGGAGATGTGGATGATAGGAAGAGTACCAGTGGTGGTGCATTCTTCTTAGGGAAGAATTTGGTTTTTTGGCTAAGAAAAAAATAGAATTTAGTTTCCTTATCTACTGCTAAGGCATAATACATTGCTGCTACAAATAATTGTACTCAAGTATTGTGGATGAAGTAGATGCTAAGAGATGTTAGAATTGAGTATTAAGAACCCATTGCCATATTTTATGACAACTCAAGTGTTATAAACATTTCTAAGAATCCATTGTTGCATTCAAAGACAAAGCATATATCCATCAAATATCACTTTTTGAGAGATAAAGTAAGTGACAAGAAGTTAAACTAGAGTATGTACCTACCAAGGAGAAAATTGTAGATATCTTCACTAATCCTTTGCCTAAGGATAATTTTGAGTACCTCAAAGGAAATTTAGGGGTGATTACCTATCCTAAATAGAACTAGGTGATGCAGGTCTTTGCATGAGTCCATGAATTCATAGCCATATCTTATTCCAGATTGATGTTGTGGTGGATGCTACTCAGGGGGAGTAGTCAGATGTGCTAAATATGTGGTTAAGAGATTGTATACCTTTTCCATTGATGTCAAAGGGGGAGATAAGTGCAATTTGAAAAACCTTGAGCAAGGGAGAGAAGTGTAATGTGAAAAACCTTTGTAGAATAGAGGGGGAGAAGTGGAAGATGGAAGAGCTAGTTGGGTTGATGGTATTATTTTTCACATCATGTGTTTCCATCAATGCCAAAGGGGGAGATTGTTGGATGTTGTGGTTGTAATTGATGTCAACACTATTATAATTGGTGATTCTAAAGGTTGTATATGTCAAGGATATTGAGAAAATTGTAGAAAATATATTGCAAGCAACTAGTGAAGCTACGAAGTTCAGAGTGATGAGAAGTTTTGTACATTGATTTTCATGTGTCGCATATTAAAGGGTTTATTGTTGAGCCTATCTAGTATGTTTTCTAAAAGTTTTAGTGGTACACATCAAGAATTGAGGAAGTTATGAAGTTCTATGTTCCTACAATTATTTAAGCTATTGTAGCAAGTTTTTTTGGGAGATGAGATTGCATTTCTTATAAAGTGAATTTTTGGATACATTGTTGTGTTGTTCAGTGATCTTTCTAGATCATGCTCTATTAGTTTGGTACCTCCGAATTGATTGGCATGTTCATGATTGAATATTTTTCATTGTGTGTTTAAGGTTTTCATGTTCTTGGCCGATGTGATGGTGGTAGCGTGTTGCAGATCCTTATGGATTAATATTTTGTTGTTTAGCATGTTCGAGGATATTTATTTGGATAATCACTATGTTGTGACTGACTTGTGTTGGTGCACATTAAGATTTATTTATGTATTAAGGCTGATAGTTGTAATTTCTTCTTTATTCTTGGTCGATAGAGTTGTTGATGTAAATTCATGTGGTGGATATATAAAAGAGGTTTTTTCCTTAATTTTGAAGGTATGCTTGGTAATGCTCGGTGTGTGTATGTGAAGTACATGTGAGAATAAAGATCAAATCATTCAAGTGCAAAGTAGACTGTGAAAGATATTAACCAGAGTGTGAAGAAGTTTGTGCAGAGTGTGAAGAAGTTTGAGCAAAGTGTGTAGAGATTTTCTTGAGCCTATCTAGAACTGTTATCAGGCTTTTATAGAAGCTAATTTTTTAGTTCACCCTCATTAGATGGATTTAATCTAATTTTCTTATGTAAGGTAGTGAGCCTTCCTTTGAGCAGTGAGCTCTAGGAAGTGTGTCTAAATGCAAGTGCATTCCCTATTTGTTCTTCTTTATAATTTTAATAGGGTCTAATCTTGTGGGCTAACATCCACCATGTTTTTTCCCCTAACAAGGTTTCCATGTATAAAATATTGGTTTTCATGTTTTTATGATGTGTTGTTAATTTATGTTTTCATTATTATTCATCAGATCTGAGATTAAAAGTTAAAAGTTGGAATAAGTCTTAATTCTATGATAACTAATTCACCCCCCTCTTAGTTGTCTATTCTTGTTTTGCCAACACCATTATCCATCCTCAAACACTCTATTTTACTTCCAATCTAATTTTCAACCAAGGTTTTAAATTCCTTAAACCAATTGAAAACTTCAATTTTACTTTTGAGAAAATAAACAATTGTCCTCAAATAATTCATAGGTTTTGATAAGGAAGGAACACTAGCTGGACCAAACACATTTGCATGAATATAATCCAGAATTCCAAAATATTTATGAGGACTAGAATAAAATGAAATGCGATGTTGCTTTCCATATATGCAATGTTCACAAAAATCAAACTCAAGATTACAATCATCAAGCCCTTTGTTGATGGTGTTTTTATGCACTTCTCAACATAGGCAATGTTTAGGTGCATTACCTCTCTTGAAAGACAATCTTCCACAATCAAATTGTAGAACACTATCCCAAGGTCTCTCGAGTGTCAGGTCATGACGAGGCTTGGAATAAATCAGTTGTTTATGTGATTTGCTGGAATCACAAGGTGGACTTATGGATGAGTTACAAAGCGGGAAGTTGAATCTGCAAATGGAGTTCTTAAGATGGGAAAGTTG
This sequence comes from Sequoiadendron giganteum, assembly GCA_007115665.2. NCBI lineage: Eukaryota > Viridiplantae > Streptophyta > Pinopsida > Cupressales > Cupressaceae > Sequoiadendron > Sequoiadendron giganteum. Next base: position 159,299,324 of record CM021105.1, read on the forward strand.
TTGAGTGTTTGCTGCAGGTTCAAACAGTAGTCTGGAACTCCATTTCAACATCATATTTAGCTTTACAATGTGCAATGAACCTTGCCTAAGGTTACTTATTAAAAAAAGGAAAAAGGGCAGGGAAGAGAAAAGGTTCCTGGATCTGAAACTATGAATGAACAGTGATTATGGAGGCTGCTACAGTAGACAAACTCCCTAAACTGGGTTTTGCTTGGCCAAGAGGATCCTGCAGTTACACAAAACCAGTGCAATCTTCTAAGGACTACAAATTTTCAGTTTGCATACACACATCATCAACATGCAAATGAACTAAGTTGCAACAATCAAATAAAGAAGCCCAAGCTAACTTTGCACAACAGCTTGCCATCAACAAGTGCCAAAAGTATGGGCTGAAAGCTCATCAAATACTGTAACAACAATCACCATTACCACTTCCATTCAAGAAACTACAACTAAAACTAACTTGGAAGGTAGAACCATGCACACATAATGAGCAAACTCAAAAGGTAACACCCATAGATCATGCAATGCCACTTTCTATTGCTGCAGAATGTTTTTACAACAGCTCTCCAACACTTACAAATGAGGGGAAGACTCCTATTTATAGTTTTCAAAACCCAAATGAATGGCTAGGATTGAGTTACATTGTGTGGCCCAGATTCAATTTACATTAGGGCTTCACCTACCCCACAATATTCAACAATTTAAAATACATCTTTGTCTTTTTACTATTTTGTCTTGTAGTGGCCAGTCACTGTAGCAGTTTTGTCTTCTAGCTGATTTTCCTTTTACTGTAGTTGAAACTGCCTGAAAGTTGCCTTCTTCTCAATGGACTTGCAGCATTCTTCATTGGATCAAATGGTTTTTTCGACAGACCCATGGTAGGCTTCTTGAAACCGGAAATGAGAGGCCGAAATGTTGTTTTAGGAATGTTGTTGATTTGAAAACGACTGACAGAGCACGAAACTTCGGATGGTATCTCCCGGCTGCAATTTTAGAATTTGAAAGGTTAGGGGAGGATTAGACCCCATTTTAGCATTTGGGTTGAAGTCCATTTCTTATCTGGAGGTGCGCTTGTATGTTTCAAAAACATGAGCCTAGAATGCTGTTTGAAACGGTCGACGGAGCACGAAACTCCGGATGGTGTTTCCCGGCTACAATTTTGGAATTTGAAAGTTCCAAGGAGGATAACACCCCATTTTAGCATCTGGGTCGAAGTTCATTTTTTATTTGGAGGTGCGCTTGTATGTTTCAGAAACATGAGCCCAGAATGTTGTTCTGGAAATGTTGTTTAAAACGACCGACGGAGCACGAAACTCCGAATGGTATCTCCCGGCTGCAAATTTGGAATTTGAAAGGTTAGGGAGGATAAGACCCCATTTTAGCATCTAGGTCAAAGTCCATTTTCGATTTGGAGGAGCGCTTGTATGTTCCAGAAACATGAGGCCGGAATGCCGCTGTAGGAATCTTGTTTCAAAATGGTTGACAGAGCACGAAACTCCGGATGGTACTTCCTGGCTATAAATTTGGAATTTGAAAGATCAAGGGAGGGTAAGACCCCATTTTAGCATCTGGGTTGAAGTCCGTTTCTGATTTGGAGGTGCGCTTGTATGTTCCAGAAACATGAGGTCAGAATGCCACTGTAGGAATCCTGTTTCAAAATGGCTGACAGAGCATGGAAATCCAGATGGTATCTCCTGGTTACAATTTTAGAATTTGAAAGTTCCAGGGAAGATAAGACCCCATTTTTGATTTGGAGGTGCACTAGTACGTTCCGGAAACATGAGGCCGGAATGCCGCTATAGGAATGTTGTTTTGAAACGGCCGACGGAGCACGGAACTCCGGATGGTATCTCCTAGCTGCAATTTTGGAATTTGAAAGTTCCAAGGAATATAAGACCCCATTTCAGCATCTGGGTCGAAGTCCATTTCTGATTCGGAGGTGTGCTTGTATGTTCCGGAAACATGAGGCCGAAATGCCGCTGTAGGAATGCTATTTCAGGAACGTTGCTACAAAAATACAATTTTGGAATTTTCAAAACTTCCTAAAACTTAATAAAACCTTGTTAGTTCATTTAGGCACCACAAAAGCATCCAAAATCCATAGGAAATCTCTCCCCAAAGTCAAAGAATGTAGGAAAAAGTGAATCGAGCGAGCGAGGGGGGGGCGAAGCCCGAAAAACCCAAGACTTAGCCATTTTTATTTTAGGGGAAAAATATGGTCATCCAAAAATGAGACTTTGAAGGGCACGTTGACCAACTAGAACAAAAAAATGAGGGACATGCAAAATGAGACAGGTGCAAAAAATCCCGTCCAGAGCGAAAAAAGAGGGTCCCTGCCTACGGCAGGGCGTGTGTGCAAAATATGCACAACACCCTTCAACTAGGATTTTATTTTTCAAGGATTTTAAGAATTTTTCACCAATATGGTTGAGCCTCTGATGTCACAACATTTTTTTCTTTGTTGGTAATTTCATCTCTAAAGAATTAGAACCCACAGGAACAACGTGCTTTGTCTCTACTTGGTCAGATTTACTTGACTTTACATAGGAACTATTAGATTTTACTACAAATGCATATAGCTTATACAGAGTGCCAATTCATGCGCCCTTAGCCAACACCATAGAGCCTCTAGTCATTCTACACATACCATTTGAGAAAGAGACTTGCACACTAGCATCATTAATATTACTTACATAAATTAAATTTTGAGTGAGACCTAGTATATGTATCACATCATCGATTCCATTTATTCTAACATGAAGAAATTGAACACTGAATCTTCCATCACCAACAATCTCTAAGTGATAATCATCACCTAGATACACCCTTCCACCAACAAAATTTTCATACTTTAAGAACCAACCTCTATGAGAGTTCATGTGAAAGGAAGCACTCAATTCAATCAACCAAACATCATCTGATGTCTGAGTTTCCAAGATTGCTATGAAGGTATCTGCATCACTTTGAGAAGATTCATTATTAGAAGAATTACTATTCTTTTTCTTCTTATCCTCCTCTTTAAAATCTTTCTGGATGTGTTTAGTCTATCCACAGTTCCAATATTTCACCTTGGAATTTTTACCAAGAGAATTTGATCTCCCCTCTAACTTGGATTTAGACTTCTTTTCTTTCTTCTTTCCTTTCTCCTTTGATCTACCTCAAATAGTAAGGGCCTCCTTGGCCATCTCAGAAGACTTACTTTGCATTTATTCTGACAATAGTAAACAAACCACATCTTCCATCTTGAAAGTGGTTGTACTCCCAATAGCCATTACCAAGTGATCCCATGTGTTAGGAAAAGAACATAATAGGAGCATGCAATGATCCTTGTCATCTATTTTCACACCAACAGACCCCAACTAAGTAATGATCATGTTGAACACATTCAAATGATCTGCAATAGATGCTCCTTCCTCCATCTTCAAAGAATACAAATTCTTCCTCATAAATAACACCAACCTGAGGCCCCTTAGAATAGTAGGGTACAAGAGATTTCCCCTGATAAATGTCAGCAAGTGTCTTCCATAAAAGTTTCATTTTCTTCTCTTCATGGACGTTCAAGATAAATAAAATGACCAAGAATAATTTGATAAGACCCTTGGATTTCTAGTCCATTGCATCCTAGTCATATTGCAAGGTTGTTGATGGTCTAACAAAGGAAACTACATTCTATAACTCTCGATCCATGAAGAAATCTTCCATTTTGAGTTTCCACAACTCAAAATTGCCATTGTTGAACTTTTCAATCTCTATTCTTCTGGATGTGCTCTTCATCTTAAATTTACAATAAGTTTACAAACTAGGTTTCTTTGTAAAAATCCCATAAAAAAAGATCAACACAAAAAACCCATCTTACCCATAAGGACAACAAAGCTAGCCAAGCTTTGATACCAATTGAAAGAAAAGTAGAGTGCGGAATATGCCTTCCTAATGCTAATATTTAAGAGAGAGAATCAAACAAACCATTTGAAATTTTACAATTTTAGTTCATTTAAGATGCACATACATGAATAATATAATAGACAACAAAGAATGAATGCAAGATTTTGCATGGGGAAACCCTCTTGGGAAAGAACCCACATACCAAAGTGAATATCTCGTGTATTATAGTAAAATGTTAATTACATACAAGTGCAAAGCTATGATCTTTCAGGTGTCGATTCACATAACCAATTTGAAAGAATTACATTCACTCTAATCATTACTTTGATCATCCTTGCACAACACCAATGTTATGGAGCTCAGTACAAACTTCACAAATTTCTCAAGAAGACAGTGTCCCAACTCCCATGCCAGAAAAATGGTCACCAATAACATAAGTCTCATTACTCATCATTCCTAGTCTTAATCGCAACACTACACAACCTTTGTTGACTAGCCGCGGGATTGTGGTTTGCTTCATTCCATTTGACTGTTAACCACAATATCACATCCAGTTATACTGACCCTCGTGGGATAGTAGGTTCACCACTATACTACAGGCTACTTTATGAGCCACCGTGGTATTGTGGGTTACAAAGCTTACCCCACACTTCTATAGGCTGATTGCTATAATTTCATGGGGTGGTAGGATGACCCACACTATCGAAAGCCTCACCAATCACCATCGCAGGATGGTGGGTAACCATTAGGATAACTTTTACCGGCAAACCACTAGCTCTATATTTGACCTGTATGGTACTCTGATATAGAACCTTTATCACCAACCCACTAGCCATTCCATGGACCTCATTGGGGTTGTGGGTTAGGAATCCTATTGCACTACTGCACAAGCTAATGAAGACTACCACGAGATGGTGGGTAACACCACCAGCCCACACCCCCTCTTACCTACACCCTACAGTACTGCGGTGAAGCCCAAATGCACAACTTTGAGTTAGATGGAAATTTAGCTACGGTTTCAATGGTGAGTTTGAGACACACATTCTCAACACCCACATGCTCTATGTTGTTGGGAATATAATGATTCATGTCCATTACAAATAAAATTTTATTTATTGAGCACTCTTTTACACAAAATTTTATCCCAAAAATCATCAAGGTACTTGTTTGAGTTTGGATAATGGGAAGTAGTAGTCATCATAAAGTGAAAAGGAAGAGGAAATGTCATGTGGAGTAAATCTAATCAAGTTGGGAGAAAGATACAGTAAGGAAGAGGGTGGAAAGAAAAGGTATTCAATTTTGTTTCCAGTTTTGATTGTGTTAGTGTTTTTACCATCAACATTTCAGATCACACTCGGTGATCCATCATCACGATTAAAGTGAGCATAAGGAAGAGAAAAGGTATTCAAATTTTCTCTTCCTTATTCTCTCTTTCATCCTAATGATGGATCATGAAGTGTGATCCGAAACATTGATGGTAAAAAAACTAACACAATCAAAACCAAAAATAAAATTGAACAACTTGATGGATTGTGGAAACTTAATATCTTTAAAGAAAAGATATGTCAAATTATATTCAAGAAGGCCCCTCTATTTATTTAAATGACATTGAAAGCAACCATTATATTGAATTGGAAAATATTGAACAATAAATTGAAATTGAAATTTTTGATGACAAAATTGAGAAATAAAATTTTGAAGATGAAATTGTAAATGTTTAGCATAAAACCAAAAAATAAAAATATTATACATAAAATTGAAAATATTGTAAAATATGATGAAACACCTATTGATAAGAGTAACATCATAGAAAAAGAAGAAAAAATATGTGAAACTTTTCATGGTGAATGTGGATATACAACACATGAAGTTGAAAAAATACTCCATAATCCACTCGTTCATAGCACTGATGAAATCGATAAGACACAAGAAAAAATGAATGTCAATGTATCTCCAAATTACATAAGAAGAGAGGACCTCTGTGAAGAAGAAAATAAAATCCTAAATCCATCTATTTATAATGACCAATAAAAATTCTTAACATTCAAGAAAACCAAAATGGTTTGTTGAAATAGATGAGAACATAATAGATAATATTAAAGGAAAAAGGTCATCACGAACCATTTGGTTGCGGGCTACCTAGATGTTCAATTAAAACTTTTCCAATAAGACATTAACCAAACAATGCCAAGTTTTTATACAATTGCTAAAGTCTTACAAAATGAGACCATTACTAAAGAAATTGATGATTCATGTAAACAAAATATTCTATTAACATAACATTACTGTTAAAAATATTTTTAATTCACTCAATTATATTGGAAATACTTGTAAGGAAAAATATAAGAGAATTTCTCATAGAGTGATAACAACCTCTTTAGTAAGTGTAAGCTCTCAAAAATGAATGGTTCTATGGAAGAGAACCATCATTTTTGGCCCTCAACAATGGAGTAGTTTTAGATTTAAAAGAAAAAACTAGAAATGAAACTATTCTAAACTATCAAAGATAGTCAAAATGCTTCCAAACAAAAACTAGTCTCCATTGGCATCCTATCACCAAAGTATTGTTATGCACTTTTGCTCTCAGATTTTCGCAAGCATAGATGCATCAAGAGGCTATTAGTGAATGGATTAAGAAAAGCTGTGAAGATATGTGCATGTGCAAGATTCGTGTAGGGGTCAAAATGAGAAGAGAGTCATGTTTAAATAGGAATCTGTGATGACAAAGAGGTTGAGAATGAGAAATGTGGGATAAACGGATATTGCAATAATGAATTTTTAAAATCCCACATGGTGTATTGAAATGAAATGCATATGAGTGGAAATGATAAAGAAGATAGATTAAATGAATGGTGAAGGATTGAATAAAATAATTAAATGCATATATTTTTAATGTGGATGAAAATGATTTATTAATGTTTTATCATGAAGTATTTTAATATTTTTATGAGAATGATTTATGTAAGAATGATAATTTGTCGAAATGAAATTATTTAATTTATGAATGGTTATGAAATGTTTTATGAACAATTATTATTTATTATGCATTATGAATGATCATGTGGTGAAATGATTTAATGATTTATATAAATGCAATATGAAGTGAATGATTTATGCAAATGATTTGATTTAAATGATAATATAGTATTATTATGAAATGCTAGTGAATGATTATGATAATGAATTTATTATGATAATGAATGATAGTGCAAAACGATAATGTGATGTATGCAAATGATAATGCAATGATTTAATGATTTAATGATTTGATGAAATGCATGAATAGAAGAAAGTATTGAATGAATTGATCATTTTAATCAATAGACGAGTAATGTGATTTGAGGTTAAATTTGAGTGTCTACATTTTGCCCCTCTTTGAGACAATGCAGCTTGTTGCGTTGTTTCAAAGAAAAAGATTGATCAACTGATACATGCCCCAGATATATCTTGGTAAGGAATATGATAAGAATGATATGCCCCCTCGAGAGATTGATCAGAAAAATTGTATGAAGATTAATCTCTTGATAGATGTGACCAAGAAAATGATCAGATACTTGATATTGCGCAAGTGATAAAGCGGTGGTGTACATTTGATGGAAATGCACAATCGATAGGCATAACTGAACAATTGATGGAAATGATCAGTATAGCCGGGTTGATGAGCTGATGAAGCTGATTGAGATTGATGCAAGCGCAAGACAAGTTGATAGAATGATTGGTTGATTGATTAAGGGGACATGAGATTTGGAGATGCAAGTTGATTGATTTTTCTACGACAAGAAAGATGAAGAAAATGAAATGCAAGAAATGGAAGATGCAAGATGGGAGAAAATGAAGGTGATGAAGCCTCTTGTGCATTTTAAGTGCTTTTATCATCATCGAGCTTATTATGTCGCAAATTAGTATAAGCGTCTAGATAACATGAACATCTAGACGACCTGAATACTGTTTGCATCTTTATTTAGTAATGAAGTATAAGCATCTAGGTATAAGGACCCTAGATGACCTGAATACTTATTGCATGGAAGACACTATCAGACAAGGAATGCTCTCATCCACACTAGACTCATAGGTCCTCAATGGTTTTAGATAACCATGTCTTAAGACGAGTCATCCTATGAATAAGAAACAATCCACAGGCAACAAACAAGTGAACATGCCCCATCATCGCCTCTCTAGTCCCGGACATCCTAGAGAAGCTAAAAGACATGCCACCAAAGATAAAATCATAAAATAATCAAAGACCAACAAACAAACATGCGTCATGCTTCAATGGAACTGATTCTTGGTACGGTTGTACGCTTTTGATTTGGAAGAGGGATTGATAGGTATGCTGCAATATTTGCTTGATTGTTACTCATGATGCAGTTTGATTTTGCTGAAGTTCAAAGCTATGTGGTGATCTGAAAGTGTCAATGTTGAGGGATTTTTGAAGTTATTTGATTTTTTGGATTTTTGGAATATTTGACCTTTTTTGGGATTTTTTCAAGACATTTTATGATTTTTATGGAATTTTTCAGGACATTTTATGTTTTTTATGTATTTTTTCAGGACATTTTATGATTTTTATGGATTTTTTCAAGACATTTTATGATTTTTATGGATTTTTTCAAGACATTTTATGATTTTTTTGGATTTTTTCAGGACATTTTATGATTTTTATGGATTTTTTCAGAACATTTTATGATTTTTATGGATTTTTTCAAGACATTTTATGATTTTTTTGGATTTTTTCAAGACCTTTTATGATTTGTATGGATTATTTTTCAGGACATTTTATGATTTTTATGGATTTTTTTAGGACCTTTTACAATGGAAAGAGATGCATCGCAAGCAAGTAGACAGACAAAGAGGGTAGTTTCTCTGACCACGAGATGCTCAATATCCTAACCCATGGCTAAGGTTGAGGAAATGCCCCACTGAGGAATAGGACCAATCTAGTACGCATGACAAAGTAAGCAAGTGAGGGGATTGTTGAACAATTCACAAGCCATGGTGAGTGTGAAAAGGATATGATGAAGTGGAGGGTGAATGAAAATGGGATGAAAAGATCAAGTAGAGCTCCAAAGGAAGAAGGAGCAAAGCCATTACACATGGCGCCGATTTCTCGATTTTCACCCTAGTACTTGCTCAAGGCGCCACCGAAGTGGTTTTCACCATTGAACGAATTGATTCTCTTTACTATTTTAACTTTTTTTTATTTTTTATTTTTTTGTATTTTTTTCAGGACTTTTTTCTTTATGTTTTTTGTAACTTTTTTAGGACTTTTTCCTAGCTCTCTGAAGCAAGATATAGAATTGATAGATGTCAATCCATAGACTTCCTTGATGATTGCTTGATCTTGTGTGGATGACCATGTTGGATGAAAGTACCCGATCGAGATGAGGAGTACAAGTGGAAAATATGAAGGATGATAGGTGTGGTAGATGAAAGAGACTATGGTAGGATCCCTAATGTGCACACTATGTGGCCCATCAAGCTTCAACCAAAAAGGAGCTTGGGCAACCGATGAGCTAGAATACGTGAAGGGATCGTCATCAAAGGTACATTGAAAGACATCACCGATGGTGTGATATGCCAGATATGTGAACATGGATGGGTGGAATGGAATATATGGTATGAGTGAGAGTGACGTGGATGGAGACCTTGGATCAACAAGTTCCTTTTTTAATTTTCTTCCTTGATAGATGCCCCCAATGATTTTTGATGGAGAGGCATAATTAGAGATTGAATTTTTCTTGCTTTCACTTTTGAATTTTATTTTTGCTTTGTCCAATAGCTTTTTATTTTGGCTAGGGGACTTGTCTTGATCTTCTTTTGTTTTGGATTTGTCCAATAGCTTTTTATTTTGGCTAAAAGACTTTTCTTGATCTTTCTCTCTTTGCATGCTTTCTTTTGATTATGGATCTCCATTTGAAAAAGATGCTTTTACCTTTTATTCTTGAATTACATCTTTTTTATTTTCTTTGGGTGATACTTGTTGATCCATGTCTACAAGGTAGATGGATGTGGGTGAGATGGTTGAGGGGGATGGTGTGATAGGAATGTTTATTGGGAAAATGGGAGTGGTGATGCCATCAACGAAGTCTTTGGGACTATCCTTTTCAGTACTGCTAACGTCAAAGGAAGCTTGCACATCCTTAATGACTTGGAAAGATGTCTTAGTAGATGTGACAATAGGAGATTCATATCCTAGCCTAGGGTAGGTGGGATGGAAGGATGATGCTTGTATATCCTTGGTAGGGTCATGATCAAAGAGTGGGTTACCATAGATATCCTAGTTAAACATGGGGTTATCATAAATATGAAAAGATTGAGTGGAAGCAAATATGGCAAATGTAGGTGTATCATCAGGATCCCAAAAGGTTTCAATCCAAGCATGGTCATCTTTTTGTGTTCCTTCTATAGCTATCTTGATATCATTGTTGGAATTTTGACCCTCCTTGACAACATTAGCAATTTATTTTGTCGATAAATTATCCATACGGTATTCTCCACATCCCATATCATGGATTTGGACCTTGGGGTTTGATGGTGCAATAAATGAAGTAGATGCTTTTAAGGACTCAGGATCAACATATGCTTGAGAAGGAGGTGCTTCACGATTACTTGGGATTGTGATTTCAGTTTTAGGGCTTAGATTATGGTAATACATGAAAGGGTTGGGATCTCCTTGTATTGTGATTTCAACACCATTGTGTGGGAATTTAATGCACTGATGGTATGTAGAAGGTATTGCTTGCATTGCATGAATCCAAGGTCTTGAAAGGAGGATATTATAGGTCAGTGGGAGATCAAGGACTTGGAAAACCACATCCTTTACCACAGGGCTGACTCTAATTGGTAGAGTACCTAATCCTTTAGAAGAGCATTCCTCTTCATCATATGCCTTTATGGTAATCTTGTTCCTTGGATCAATTGCATTTTCAGAAAACCCTAATTTTGTGATCAATTCTTAGGTACAAATATTAAGACTGGCTCCTCTGTCTATTAGAACTCGCTTGATCTTGGAATTATTGATAAGGACGTCAATGTGTAAAGCTACATTATGTGGTTGTCAAGGGGATGAATCATCACTTTCAGTAAAAGTGATAGTGTAAGGCGAGGTGATATGTCCCACCATAGCTTGGAATTGGTCTACATGTAGGTTTGTAGGCATTGTAGCAATAGCAAGTGCTTTATCTAGGATAACTTTATGCTTAGGAGATAGGCGTAGAAACTCAAGTATGGAAATTTGTGCGGGTGTTTTTCCTAAATGCTCTATGAGGTTATACTGTGAAGTTGGTGGAGTGGGTTTTGAATTCGGACCTCTAAGGATGATTGTGCCTTTGTGGGTAGTAACCTTGCAATCAGTGCTTTGCCTTTTATAATGAAAGTGTTTACATGATTATCAACCTCACTGATGTTATGTATGGTATAGTCATACTTAGTAGTAGTCTAGTTTACACCATCACTAGATTCAAGGGCCTTTCCTTTATCCTTGTCATGCTTAGGGAAAGGGTTCTTAAACACCTCGCGATCAAAGTTACCGGAAGGAGTGTGTCCGTCAACCACTATCTTACCATCATCAATAAGGTCCTATATTAGATGTCGAAGTTTATTGCAACTATTAGTCTTATGTCCTTTATGTCTATGATAGTCGCAAAAGTGATTCTCATTCCACCATGGCGGTTTGACTTGTGGATTATATTCCTTTATTTTAGGTAGGATTATAATATTGACTTCAAGAAGTTCTTTTAATGCGGATTCAAGTGATTGTCCCAATGGTGTAATATTTCGTTTAGGGAAACTTCTTTGTTTTTCTTTTCCTTTATCTGAAGATGAACCTTTGAGGTTATAAATAGGTGATGATGTTTTAGTTGCTTTTTCATCAACAACTCCGTCATTGACTACATTCTTGTTCTTTACCCAAAAAGGTGTCTTTTTGTTCGAATTTGATTTTTGATCTCTATCATTATTAAGTTTTATGGTTCCATCATCAATGAGAGTTTGTTCAATTCAGAATCCCATTTCTATGGCATCATAAAAGGAATCCAAGCATTTGAGGTGAGGTTCCATTCCAATTTCTTTGTTCAAATTTCGACAAAAGAGGTCAACCAATTCTTGATCAGGAATGACATAAGGTAATCGTTTTGTCAAATGTCTCCTTCTTTGCAAAAATGACACAAAAGATTCACCTGGTTTTTGTTTGGTGTTGAAAAGGTTTGTCATGGTCACTTTAAAGTCACAATTGAAACTATAATTGGAGAAAAATTTATCAGCCAATTCCTGAAAGGATTTGATGGTCGAGGGTAATTGTGAAAACCATTCCATCGCTTCTCCTCCTAGACTGCGGGGGAATAATCTCATAATGTATGTTTCATCAACTGCAAATTCCATGGTAGTTGCACAAAATTGTCTTAAGTGATGTTTAGGATCCCCTTTTCCATTATATTTGTCAAGTTTTGGTATGTCCCAATGGTTAGGAAAAGGTGGCATTGGTATGCTTGGATCAAAGGGATAAGGACATATATCTTCAATGGAGAACTTATGAGATGATGATTTACGGTTCTTAAGGGTGTCCAATTCTTGTCTCAATGTTCTAAGCTCATCCAAAATAGGATCATTTGTTGGTGTGGGTTTTGAGGTCTTTGAAGATCACATGTAACCTAGTTGTAGATAAAAGGGTCTATGATCTTTGATTCTACCATCGGTGTTTGTTTTGGGATGTTTAGATCCACTAGATTCAGGTTGGTCATTCATCGTGAGCAGTGACATGTCAAAATTAGGAGGCATTTTGATTCCTTCATCAACAAGGGCTTTGAAGTATTGTTGTGGGTTACGTTTGACTACCTCTGTAAGAAGTTTAGTGAATCTATGATCCTTAAGTGCTTCTTCTATATCAGATTTGGTTATTTCTTCATCATCAGTTTCATTTATTTCTCTAGTTGTAACACTAATGTTATCTTCGCCATCAAAGTCTCTTCCCCAAGGGTTCTCTTCCTTGTGAAACATTTTTGCTCTTGTTCTAGGGGTCATAGTTGATTGTTTTGATTTCCAATCCAAGGTAATGTATGAGACCTAAGACTAGGATGCAATGAAAAGGATATGATTCTAAGATGAGATATGGAAGTGGAAATGTATGGTATGACGAGCTAAAAGGCAACTCTAGGTCCAAAGTTGGTTATGATGTAAAGGCTTTACTTGTGTTATGATGGATAGACACAAGGACCAATAATCAAGAGAGGGTATGTAGGAGATGATGGACTCCAAAAGGATTTCCCTACTCAAGGATGATGAACCTCAAGTGATATGGGTGATAGATAGCCAATGGTTTGATTTCAAGACCTAGGAAGAGTAGCCTAAGTGCAAGCTAAGGGTTTTTTTTTATCGATGATGAATATGCAAAGGACTGAATTCCTGGAACATGCAAAGGTTAGGTGAGATGGTTTTGATATGCAAAGGGGTTGAACATGCAAGAACTAGGTGGAGTGTTATCTATATGCAAGGACTATGTAGTGTCACCTATGTATGTAAGACTAGTAATATGCAAGGACTAGGATGAAAGGTATATGAATATGTATGGATATGCAAGGCCTAGGTGGAATGCAAAGTCTAGATGGAATGCAAGGATTGAAAGATCAAAACTGAAGGATGATGACCCCAAGAAATCCAAGTGATAGGTTCATGTTGTATGTTTGTGTTGTTGGACCCTTTGAGATTTGCAAAGTTTGAGATGTTGCAAGTTACTAGGTGTGATGTTTGTTTGAGGTCTATTTTGGAACACACACGGAAGACATAGCAAACAAAGTGTTTGAGTTTAACAATACAAGCACAAATCCTAAGGTTGAAAAGTACAATATTTGCTAGATTCCACATGGGTTTCCCCAACCGCATATTCTTAGCAGGTGAATCTAGAAGCTTGGCTGCACGGGCTCCCCCTTACAGTGCACTCACTTCTCAGGCCAACCAAGCTTCCAACCCCCATGAAACTCCCATGGCAGATTGATCACCTCTACTAAAACCTGTGAAGATGTGGATGCCTTCACACCGATCGGTGCTGCGCTAGCAAATAAAAGGATTTTGGCAACTACACAAAGGTTTTTAATTCGAGAGCCCCATTCGAATGGCCATATATGGGGCACAAGATTAAGCTCCATTTAGGAGACATTCCACCTTGAAGAGGTTACGCTCAACAGGGTTTTGGGGAGTACTACTTGGTCCGTATGACATATCCGCACTCGTAATCCTAGGCTTTCCCTTAAGATTCACATTTATATACCAGTCGGGGGTAGCTTGGCCAAAAATCTCTGTTGCTAGTCTGAGTTGCCTTGGGGTGAGTACTTTTTCCCACCAAGGCGGGCCCAAGTTCTAGAGTCAATAACTATTTCTCTTGCACCCAGGATCACACAAGTGCGCAAGGGGAGAGTATACTTCGATTATTGAATCAGGGTAACACATAAAATAAATGGGTTTGACTTTCTGATCACCTAGTTTGCACAAGGTGAGAGCATAATCACCTACCACCTTCAAGCATAGCAAACAGTATTCATTGATCCCATAGTTAAGCTGATTTGAGAGAAGAAAATTATTCATTTTTAAAGCACCATTTGAAGTGTTTTCTAATTTCAAAGACAACTGGTTTCAAAATCATGTTTTCGTCAATCATTCTGCACCAAATGTTGTTAGTAGTTTTGATTTTAATCTTTGTCAAGCGTATATTTTGATTTTTAGTTCTTTAATGAAATGTCCTGCACAAGCCACAAAAAGATTAAATCAGCCCCCCACTAAGGCAAATCAAATCATGACCAAAATAAAAATAAAAATTTCTAAATTAAAATCTAAAAATTTATCCTAAAGTTAGAATGCAATCCCAAAATTAATCTAAACTAAAATTTAATCTAAGATTTAAAGTTAATCTAAATTAAAACTAATTTAAAGATAATCTAAAGTAAATAAGATCAAACTAAAGACTTAA
>CM021105.1:159314265-159450297 GCA_007115665.2 Sequoiadendron giganteum
GTTGCTACAAAAATACAATTTTGGAATTTTCAAAACTTCCTAAAACTTAATAAAACCTTGTTAGTTCATTTAGGCACCACAAAAGCATCCAAAATCCATAGGAAATCTCTCCCCAAAGTCAAAGAATGTAGGAAAAAGTGAATCGAGCGAGCGAGGGGGGGGCGAAGCCCGAAAAACCCAAGACTTAGCCATTTTTATTTTAGGGGAAAAATATGGTCATCCAAAAATGAGACTTTGAAGGGCACGTTGACCAACTAGAACAAAAAAATGAGGGACATGCAAAATGAGACAGGTGCAAAAAATCCCGTCCAGAGCGAAAAAAGAGGGTCCCTGCCTACGGCAGGGCGTGTGTGCAAAATATGCACAACACCCTTCAACTAGGATTTTATTTTTCAAGGATTTTAAGAATTTTTCACCAATATGGTTGAGCCTCTGATGTCACAACATTTTTTTCTTTGTTGGTAATTTCATCTCTAAAGAATTAGAACCCACAGGAACAACGTGCTTTGTCTCTACTTGGTCAGATTTACTTGACTTTACATAGGAACTATTAGATTTTACTACAAATGCATATAGCTTATACAGAGTGCCAATTCATGCGCCCTTAGCCAACACCATAGAGCCTCTAGTCATTCTACACATACCATTTGAGAAAGAGACTTGCACACTAGCATCATTAATATTACTTACATAAATTAAATTTTGAGTGAGACCTAGTATATGTATCACATCATCGATTCCATTTATTCTAACATGAAGAAATTGAACACTGAATCTTCCATCACCAACAATCTCTAAGTGATAATCATCACCTAGATACACCCTTCCACCAACAAAATTTTCATACTTTAAGAACCAACCTCTATGAGAGTTCATGTGAAAGGAAGCACTCAATTCAATCAACCAAACATCATCTGATGTCTGAGTTTCCAAGATTGCTATGAAGGTATCTGCATCACTTTGAGAAGATTCATTATTAGAAGAATTACTATTCTTTTTCTTCTTATCCTCCTCTTTAAAATCTTTCTGGATGTGTTTAGTCTATCCACAGTTCCAATATTTCACCTTGGAATTTTTACCAAGAGAATTTGATCTCCCCTCTAACTTGGATTTAGACTTCTTTTCTTTCTTCTTTCCTTTCTCCTTTGATCTACCTCAAATAGTAAGGGCCTCCTTGGCCATCTCAGAAGACTTACTTTGCATTTATTCTGACAATAGTAAACAAACCACATCTTCCATCTTGAAAGTGGTTGTACTCCCAATAGCCATTACCAAGTGATCCCATGTGTTAGGAAAAGAACATAATAGGAGCATGCAATGATCCTTGTCATCTATTTTCACACCAACAGACCCCAACTAAGTAATGATCATGTTGAACACATTCAAATGATCTGCAATAGATGCTCCTTCCTCCATCTTCAAAGAATACAAATTCTTCCTCATAAATAACACCAACCTGAGGCCCCTTAGAATAGTAGGGTACAAGAGATTTCCCCTGATAAATGTCAGCAAGTGTCTTCCATAAAAGTTTCATTTTCTTCTCTTCATGGACGTTCAAGATAAATAAAATGACCAAGAATAATTTGATAAGACCCTTGGATTTCTAGTCCATTGCATCCTAGTCATATTGCAAGGTTGTTGATGGTCTAACAAAGGAAACTACATTCTATAACTCTCGATCCATGAAGAAATCTTCCATTTTGAGTTTCCACAACTCAAAATTGCCATTGTTGAACTTTTCAATCTCTATTCTTCTGGATGTGCTCTTCATCTTAAATTTACAATAAGTTTACAAACTAGGTTTCTTTGTAAAAATCCCATAAAAAAAGATCAACACAAAAAACCCATCTTACCCATAAGGACAACAAAGCTAGCCAAGCTTTGATACCAATTGAAAGAAAAGTAGAGTGCGGAATATGCCTTCCTAATGCTAATATTTAAGAGAGAGAATCAAACAAACCATTTGAAATTTTACAATTTTAGTTCATTTAAGATGCACATACATGAATAATATAATAGACAACAAAGAATGAATGCAAGATTTTGCATGGGGAAACCCTCTTGGGAAAGAACCCACATACCAAAGTGAATATCTCGTGTATTATAGTAAAATGTTAATTACATACAAGTGCAAAGCTATGATCTTTCAGGTGTCGATTCACATAACCAATTTGAAAGAATTACATTCACTCTAATCATTACTTTGATCATCCTTGCACAACACCAA
Source organism: Sequoiadendron giganteum (assembly GCA_007115665.2). Classification (NCBI taxonomy): domain Eukaryota; kingdom Viridiplantae; phylum Streptophyta; class Pinopsida; order Cupressales; family Cupressaceae; genus Sequoiadendron; species Sequoiadendron giganteum. The sequence continues at coordinate 159,316,493 of CM021105.1, forward strand.
TGTTATGGAGCTCAGTACAAACTTCACAAATTTCTCAAGAAGACAGTGTCCCAACTCCCATGCCAGAAAAATGGTCACCAATAACATAAGTCTCATTACTCATCATTCCTAGTCTTAATCGCAACACTACACAACCTTTGTTGACTAGCCGCGGGATTGTGGTTTGCTTCATTCCATTTGACTGTTAACCACAATATCACATCCAGTTATACTGACCCTCGTGGGATAGTAGGTTCACCACTATACTACAGGCTACTTTATGAGCCACCGTGGTATTGTGGGTTACAAAGCTTACCCCACACTTCTATAGGCTGATTGCTATAATTTCATGGGGTGGTAGGATGACCCACACTATCGAAAGCCTCACCAATCACCATCGCAGGATGGTGGGTAACCATTAGGATAACTTTTACCGGCAAACCACTAGCTCTATATTTGACCTGTATGGTACTCTGATATAGAACCTTTATCACCAACCCACTAGCCATTCCATGGACCTCATTGGGGTTGTGGGTTAGGAATCCTATTGCACTACTGCACAAGCTAATGAAGACTACCACGAGATGGTGGGTAACACCACCAGCCCACACCCCCTCTTACCTACACCCTACAGTACTGCGGTGAAGCCCAAATGCACAACTTTGAGTTAGATGGAAATTTAGCTACGGTTTCAATGGTGAGTTTGAGACACACATTCTCAACACCCACATGCTCTATGTTGTTGGGAATATAATGATTCATGTCCATTACAAATAAAATTTTATTTATTGAGCACTCTTTTACACAAAATTTTATCCCAAAAATCATCAAGGTACTTGTTTGAGTTTGGATAATGGGAAGTAGTAGTCATCATAAAGTGAAAAGGAAGAGGAAATGTCATGTGGAGTAAATCTAATCAAGTTGGGAGAAAGATACAGTAAGGAAGAGGGTGGAAAGAAAAGGTATTCAATTTTGTTTCCAGTTTTGATTGTGTTAGTGTTTTTACCATCAACATTTCAGATCACACTCGGTGATCCATCATCACGATTAAAGTGAGCATAAGGAAGAGAAAAGGTATTCAAATTTTCTCTTCCTTATTCTCTCTTTCATCCTAATGATGGATCATGAAGTGTGATCCGAAACATTGATGGTAAAAAAACTAACACAATCAAAACCAAAAATAAAATTGAACAACTTGATGGATTGTGGAAACTTAATATCTTTAAAGAAAAGATATGTCAAATTATATTCAAGAAGGCCCCTCTATTTATTTAAATGACATTGAAAGCAACCATTATATTGAATTGGAAAATATTGAACAATAAATTGAAATTGAAATTTTTGATGACAAAATTGAGAAATAAAATTTTGAAGATGAAATTGTAAATGTTTAGCATAAAACCAAAAAATAAAAATATTATACATAAAATTGAAAATATTGTAAAATATGATGAAACACCTATTGATAAGAGTAACATCATAGAAAAAGAAGAAAAAATATGTGAAACTTTTCATGGTGAATGTGGATATACAACACATGAAGTTGAAAAAATACTCCATAATCCACTCGTTCATAGCACTGATGAAATCGATAAGACACAAGAAAAAATGAATGTCAATGTATCTCCAAATTACATAAGAAGAGAGGACCTCTGTGAAGAAGAAAATAAAATCCTAAATCCATCTATTTATAATGACCAATAAAAATTCTTAACATTCAAGAAAACCAAAATGGTTTGTTGAAATAGATGAGAACATAATAGATAATATTAAAGGAAAAAGGTCATCACGAACCATTTGGTTGCGGGCTACCTAGATGTTCAATTAAAACTTTTCCAATAAGACATTAACCAAACAATGCCAAGTTTTTATACAATTGCTAAAGTCTTACAAAATGAGACCATTACTAAAGAAATTGATGATTCATGTAAACAAAATATTCTATTAACATAACATTACTGTTAAAAATATTTTTAATTCACTCAATTATATTGGAAATACTTGTAAGGAAAAATATAAGAGAATTTCTCATAGAGTGATAACAACCTCTTTAGTAAGTGTAAGCTCTCAAAAATGAATGGTTCTATGGAAGAGAACCATCATTTTTGGCCCTCAACAATGGAGTAGTTTTAGATTTAAAAGAAAAAACTAGAAATGAAACTATTCTAAACTATCAAAGATAGTCAAAATGCTTCCAAACAAAAACTAGTCTCCATTGGCATCCTATCACCAAAGTATTGTTATGCACTTTTGCTCTCAGATTTTCGCAAGCATAGATGCATCAAGAGGCTATTAGTGAATGGATTAAGAAAAGCTGTGAAGATATGTGCATGTGCAAGATTCGTGTAGGGGTCAAAATGAGAAGAGAGTCATGTTTAAATAGGAATCTGTGATGACAAAGAGGTTGAGAATGAGAAATGTGGGATAAACGGATATTGCAATAATGAATTTTTAAAATCCCACATGGTGTATTGAAATGAAATGCATATGAGTGGAAATGATAAAGAAGATAGATTAAATGAATGGTGAAGGATTGAATAAAATAATTAAATGCATATATTTTTAATGTGGATGAAAATGATTTATTAATGTTTTATCATGAAGTATTTTAATATTTTTATGAGAATGATTTATGTAAGAATGATAATTTGTCGAAATGAAATTATTTAATTTATGAATGGTTATGAAATGTTTTATGAACAATTATTATTTATTATGCATTATGAATGATCATGTGGTGAAATGATTTAATGATTTATATAAATGCAATATGAAGTGAATGATTTATGCAAATGATTTGATTTAAATGATAATATAGTATTATTATGAAATGCTAGTGAATGATTATGATAATGAATTTATTATGATAATGAATGATAGTGCAAAACGATAATGTGATGTATGCAAATGATAATGCAATGATTTAATGATTTAATGATTTGATGAAATGCATGAATAGAAGAAAGTATTGAATGAATTGATCATTTTAATCAATAGACGAGTAATGTGATTTGAGGTTAAATTTGAGTGTCTACATTTTGCCCCTCTTTGAGACAATGCAGCTTGTTGCGTTGTTTCAAAGAAAAAGATTGATCGATTGATACATGCCCCAGATATATCTTGGTAAGGAATATGATAAGAATGATATGCCCCCTCGAGAGATTGATCAGAAAAATTGTATGAAGATTAATCTCTTGATAGATGTGACCAAGAAAATGATCAGATACTTGATATTGCGCAAGTGATAAAGCAGTGGTATACATTTGATGGAAATGCACAATCGATAGGCATAACTGAACAATTGATGGAAATGATCAGTATAGCCGGGTTGATGAGCTGATGAAGCTGATTGAGATTGATGCAAGCGCAAGACAAGTTGATAGAATGATTGGTTGATTGATTAAGGGGACATGAGATTCGGAGATGCAAGTTGATTGATTTTTCTACAACAAGAAAGATGAAGAAAATGAAATGCAAGAAATGGAAGATGCAAGATGGGAGAAAATGAAGGTGATGAAGCCTCTTGTACATTTTAAGTGCTTTTATCATCATCGAGCTTATTATGTCACAAATTAGTATAAGCATCTAGATAACATGAACAGCTAGACAACCTGAATACTGATTGCGTTTTTATTTAGTAATGAAGTATAAGCATCTAGGTATAAGGACCCTAGATGACCTAAATACTTATTGCATGGAAGACACTATCAGACAAGGAATGCTCTCATCCACACTAGACTCATAGGTCCTCGATGGTTTTAGACAACCATGTCTTAAGATGAGTCATCCTACCAATAAGAAACAATCAACAAACAACAAACAAGTGAACATGCCCCATCATCGCCTCTCTAGTCCCAGACATCCTGGAGAAGCTAAAAGACATGCCACCAAAGCTAAAATCATAAAATAATCAAAAACCAACAAACAAACATGTGCCATGCTTCGATATGGAACTAATTCTTGGTACGGTTGTACGCTTTTGATTTGGAAGAGGGATTGATAGGTACGATGCAATATTTGCTTGATTGTTACTCATGATGCAGTTTGATTTTGCTGAAGTTCAAAGCTATGTGGTGATCTGAAAGTGTTAGTGTTGAGGGATTTTTGAAGTTATTTGATTTTTTGGATTTTTGGAATATTTGACGTTTTTTGGATTTTTTCAAGACATTTTATGATTTTTATGGATTTTTTTAGGACATTTTATGATTTTCTAATGGATTTTTTCAAGACACTTTATGATTTTTATGGATTTTTTTCAAGACACTTTATGATTTTTATGTATTTTTTTCAGGACGTTTTATGATTTTTATGGATTTTTTCAAGACCTTTTATGATTTTTATGGATTTTTTTTGGGACCTTTATGATTTTTTTTTTTTTTTTTTTTGGATTTTTCAAGACCTTTTATGAGATTTTTATGGATTTTTTCAAGACATTTTATGATTTTTGGATTTTTAGGGACCTTTTATGATTTGTATGGATTATTTTTTAGGACATTTTATGATTTTTTATGGATTTTTTCAGGACTTTTTTCCATTTTTTTCGTATTTTTTCAAGACATTTTATGAATTTTTTTTTTTGGATTTTTTCCTAGCTCTCCGAAGCTAGGTATAGAATTGATAGATGCCAGATCCATAGACTTCCTTGATGATGCCTCGATCCTGTGTGGATGACCATGTTGGATGAAAGTACCCAATCGAGATGAGGAGTACAAGTGGAAAATATGAAGGATGATAGATGTGGTAGATGAAAGAGACTATGGTAGGATCCCTAATGTGCACACTATGTGGGTCATGAAGCTTCAACCAAAAAGGAGCTTGGGCAACTGATGAGCTAGAATACGTGAAGGGGTCGTCATCAAAGGTACATTGAAAGACATCACCGATGGTGTGATATGTCAGATATGTTAACATGGATGGGTGGAATTGCATATATGGTATGATTGAGAGTGACGTGGATGGAGACCTTGGATCAACAAGTTCCTTTTTTGATTTTCTTCCTTGATAGATGCCCCCAGTGATTTTTGATGGAGAGGCATAATTGGAGATCGAATTTTTCTTGCTTTCACTTTTGACTTTTATTTTTGCTTTGTCCAATAGCTTTTTATTTTGGCTAGGGGACTTGTCTTGATCGTCTTTTGTTTTGGATTTGTCCAATAGCTTTTTATTTTGGCTAAAGGACTTTTCTTGATCTTTCTCTCTTTGCATGCTTTCTTTTGATTCTGGATCTCCATTTGAAAAAGATGCTTTTACCTTTGATTCTTGAATTACATCTTTTTTATTTTCTTTGGGTGATACTTGTTGATCCATGTCTACAAGGCAGATGGATGTGGGTGAGATGGTTGAGGGGGATGGAGTGATAGGAATGTTTAGTGGGAAAATGGGAGTGGTGATGCCATCAACAAAGTCTTTGGGACTATCCTTTTCGGTACTGCTAACATCAAAGGAAGCTTGCACATCCTTAATGACTTGGAAAGATGTCTTAGTAGATGTGACAATAGGAGATTCATATCCTATTCCAAGGCAAGTGGGATGGAAGGATGATGATTGTATATCGTTGGTAGGGTCATGATCAAAGAGTGGGTTATCATAAATATGAAAAGCTTGAGTGGAAGCAAATATGTCAAATGTAGGTGTATCATCAGGATCCCAAAACTATTCAATCCAAGCATGGTCATATTTTTGTGTTCCTTTTGTAGCTATCTTTATATCATTGTTGGAATTTTGACCCTCCTCGACGACATTAGCAATTTATTTTGCTGGAAAATTATTCATACGGTATTCTCCACATCCCATATCATGGATTTGAACCTTGGGGTTTGATGGTGTGATAAATGAAGTGGATGCTTTTAAGGACTCAGGATCAACATATGCTTGAGAAGGAGGTGCTTCACGATTGCTTGGGATTGTGATTTCAGTTTTAGGGCTTAGATTATGGCAATACATGAAAGGGTTGAGATCTCCTTGTATTGTGATTTCAACGCCATTGTGTGGGAATTTAATGCACTGATGGTAGGTAGAAGGTATTGCTTGCATTGCATGAATCCAAGGTCTTCCAAGGAGGATATTATAGGTCAGTGGGAGATCAAGGACTTGGAAAACCACATCCTTTACCACAGGGCCAACTCTAATTGGTAGGGTAACTGATCCTTTAGATAAGCATTCCTCTTCGTCATACGCCTTTATGGTAATCTTATTCCTTGGATCAACTGCATTTTCAGAAAACCCCAATTTTGTGATCAATTCTTGGGTACAAATATTAAGACCCGCTCCTCCATCTATTAGAACTCTCTTGATCTTGGCATTATTGATAAGGACGTCAATGTGTAAAGCTGCATTATGTGGTTGTAGAGGGGATGAATCATCACTTTCAGTAAAAGTGATAGTGTAAGGCGAGGTGATATGTCCCACCATAGCTTGGAATTGATCTACATGCAGGTTCATAGGCACTATAGCAATAGCAAGTGCTTTATCTAGAATAGCATTATGCTTAGGAGATAGGCGTAGCAACTCAAGTATGGAAATTTGTGCAGGCGTTTCTCCTAAATGCTCTATGAGGTTGTACTGTGAAGCTGGTGGAGTGGGTTTTGAATTAGGACCTCTAAGGGTGATTGTGCCTTTGTGGGTAGTAACCTTGCAATCAGGTGCTTTTTCTTTTATAATGAAAGTGTTTACATGATTATCAACCTCACTGATGTTATGTATAGTATAGTCATACTTCGTAGTAGTATAGTTTACACCATCACCAGATTCAGGGGACTTTCCTTTATCCTTGTCATGCTTAGGGAAGAGGTTTTTAAACACCTCGCGATCAGATTTACCCGAAGGAGTGTGTCTGTCAACCACTATCTTACCATCATCAATAAGGTCCTGTATTAGATGTCGAAGTTTATTGCAACTATTATTCTTATGTCCTTTATGTCTATGATAGTCACAAAAGTGATTCTCATTCCACCACGGGGTTTTGACTTGTGGATTATATTCCTTTATTTCAGGTAGCATTATAATATTGATTTCAAGAAGTTCTTTTAATGCGGATTCAAGTGATTGTCCCAATGGTGTAAAATTTCGTTTAGGGAAACTTCTCAGTTTTTCTTTTCCTTTATCTAAAGATGAACCTTTGAGGTTATAAACAGGTGATGATGTTTTAGTTGTCTTTGCATCAACAACTCCGTCATTGACTACATTCTTGTTCTTTACCCAAAAAGGTATCTTGTTGTTTGAATTTGATTTTTGATCTCTATCATTATTAAGTTTTATGGTTCCATCATCAATGAGAGTTTGTTCAATTTGAAATCCCATTTCTATGGCATCATCAAAGGAATCCAAGCATTTGAGGCGAAGTTCCCTTCCAATTTCTTTGTTCAAATTTCGACAAAAGAGGTCAACCAATTCTTGATCAAGAATAACATAAGGTAATCGTTTTGTTAAATGTCTCCATCTTTGCAAGAATGACACAAAAGATTCACCTGGTTTTTGTTTGGTGTTGAAAAGGTTTGTCATGGTCACTTTAAAGTCACAATTGAAACTATCATTGGAGACAAATTTATCAGCCAATTCCTGAATTCCATAGCTTCTCCTCCTAGACTGCGGGGGAATAATCTCATAATGTATGTTTCATCAACTGTGAATTCCATGGTAGTTGCACAAAATTGTCTTAAGTGATGTTTAGGATCCCCTTTTCCATTATATTTGTCAAGTTTTGGTATGTCCCAATGGTTAGGAAAAGGTGGCATTGTTATGCTTGGATCAAAGGGATAAGGACATATATCTTCAATGGAGAACTTATGAGATGATGATTTACGGTTCTTAAGGGTGTCCAATTCTTGTCTCAATGTTCTAAGCTCATCCAAAATAGGATCATTTTTTGGTGTGGGTTTCGAGATCTTTAAAGATCGCTTGTAACCTGGTTGTAGATAAAAGGGTCTATGATCTTTGATTCTACCATTGTTGTTTGTTTTGGGATGTTTGGATCCAGTAGATTTAGGTTGGTCATTCATCATGAGTAGTGACATGTCAAAATCAGGAGGAATTTTGATTCCTTCATCAACAAGGGCTTTGAAGTATTGTTGTGGGTTACGTTTGACTACCTCCGTAAGAAGTTTAGTGAATCTATAATCCTTAAGTGCTTCTTCTATATCGGATTTGGTTATTTCTTCATCATCAGTTTCATTTGTTTCTCTAGTTGCAACACTAATGTTATCTTCCCCATCAAAGTCTCTTCCCCAAGGGTTCTCTTCCTCATGAAACATTTTTGCTCTTGTTCTAGGGGTCATAGTTGATTGTTTTGATTTTCAATCCAAGGTAATGTATGAGACCTAAGACTAGGATGCAGTGAAAAGGATATGATTCTAAGATGAGATATGGAAGTGGTAAGGTATGGTATGACAAGCTAAAAGGCAACTCTAGGTCCAAAGTTGGTTATGATGTAAAGGCTTTACTTGTGTTATGATGGATAGACACAAGGACCAATGATCAAGAGAGGGTATGTAGGAGATGATGGACTCTAAAAGGATTTCCCTACTCAAGGATAATGGTATGTTCCCTAACTCAAGGATGATGAACCTCAAGTGATATGGGTGATAGATAGCCAATGGTTTGATTTCAAGACCTAGGAAGAGTAGCCTAAGTGCAAGCTAAGGGTTATGTTTGATCGATGATGAATATGCAAAGGACTAAATTCCTGGAACATGCAAAGGTTAGGTGAGATGGTTTTGATATGCAAAGGGGTTGAACATGCAAGAACTAGGTGGAGTGTTATCTATATGCAAGGACTATGTAGTGTCACCTATGTATGCAAGGACTAGGATGAAAGGTATATGAATATGTATGGATATGCAAGGGCTAGGTGGAATGCAAGGTCTAGATGGAATGCAAGGATTGAAAGATCAAAACTGAAGGATGATGACCCCAAGAAATCCAAGTGATAGGTTCACATTGTATGTTTGTGTTGTTGGAACCTTTGAGGTTTGAAAAGTTTGAGATGTTGTAAGTTACTAGGTGTGATGTTTGTTTGAGGCCTATTTTGGAACACACATGCAAGACATATCAAACAAAGTTTTTGAGTTTAACAATACAAGCACAAATTCTAAGGTTGGAAAGGATAATATCTGCTAGATTCCACATGGGTTTCCCCAGTCGCATATTCTTAGCATATGAATCCAGAAGCTTGGCTGCACGGGCTCCCCCTTACAGTGCACTCACTTCTCAGGCCAACCAAGCTTCCAACCCCCATGAAACTCCCATGGCAGATTGATCACCTCTACTAAAAACTGCGAAGATGTGGATGCCTTCACATCGACCGGTGTTGCGCTAGCAAATAGAAGTATTTTGGCAACTACACAAAGGTTTTTAGTTCGAGACCCCCGTTTGAGTGGCCATACATGGGGCACAAGATTAAGCTCCGTTTAGGAGGCACTCCAGCCCGAAGAGGTTATGCTCAATAGGTTTTTAGGAGTACTACTTGGTCCGTATGACATATTTGCACTTGTAATCCTAGGCTTTCCCTTCGGATTCACATTTATATACCGGTTGGGGGTAGCTTGGCAAAAAAGCTTCGTTGTCGGTCTGAGTCGCCTTGGGGTGAGTACTTTTTCCCACCAAGGCATGCCCAAGTTCTAGAGTCAATAACCATTTCTCTTGCACCCAGGATTGCACAAGTGCGCAAGGGGAGAGGATACTTCGATTATTGAATCAGGGTGACACATAAAATAGATGGGTCTGACTTTCTGATCACCTAGTTTGCACAAGGTGAGAGCATAATCACCTACCACCTTCAAGCACAACAAACAATGTTCATTGAACCCCTAGTTAGATTGATGTGAGAAAAGACAATTGTTCATTTTTAAAGCACCAATTGAAGTGTTTTCTAATTCAAAAGACAATTGGTTTCAAAATCATGTCTTCGTCAATCGTTCTGCACCAAATGTTGCTAGTAGTTTTGATTTCAATCTTTGTCAAGCGTATGTTTTGATTTTCAATTCTTTGCCAAACGAACCTGCAAGAGAACCCAAATTAATAAAATTAGACCCAAAACTAAAATTAAACTAAAACGAAAACTAACATTATTATAAATTTAAAGTTAGAATCTAATTTAAAAAGATAAAGCCAAACTAAGAACTAAAAGCTAAATCTAAGTTAAAATTTAAATCTAAAAAAATGTAAATCTAATTAAAATTAAGATCTAATTTAAATCTAAAGTTAATTTAAATCTAGATTAGAAATAAGTCTAGACTAAAGTTAGTTTCAAATTAATTCTAAATTAAAATCTATATTAAAATGAATTTAAATCTAATCTAAATTAAGATCTAATTTAAATCTAAAATTACATGTAAGATCTACATTAAAAAAAAACTGTAAAAAACCAAAATCTAAACTAGATTAATTAAATTAAAAAAAAAAAAAACTAACTAAATGGGAAATTAGAAACTAAATTAAAATTAAATTAAAAAGTAAATAAAAAAATAAAAAAATAAACTACACAATAAATCTAAATATTAAAAATCTAAATGAAATTAGAAACTAAAATTCTAAGCTAAATTAAGAATTAGTCGAAAAACTAAATTAAAATTAATCTAAAACTAAACTAAAACTTAAATTTAAAACTAAAAATTAAAAACTAAAACTAAACTGAAAACTTAATTTTAAAATCTTAAATATGCAGCAATGCTCTGATGAACACATGGACATGGCAAATGAATCTTTTGACATAATGAATCAGAATACCTCAAAATAGCCTGCAAGAAATAAATACAGTTATTGCAGAAACATTTAAAATAGAAATGAAAAAACTTTGTTTGCTGCAAACTCTGAACCTGCAAAAAATATCAGCAACCAAATAAGTTTTTAAATTATGGCATTTAATAGATTTAAATGAGAATGCTCATTGTAAGCACAAAATAGCAGAAAGAAGCAAATACAACATTTAAAACCTTCTAATGTTTCCAACAAAAGATTTTTTGAAAGCTTTGAAGAACAGTGCAAGGGGTATGGTGATCACGTTTTTTGATTCAAAGCTATTTTTTTAGAGCTTTTACTTGCTGTAAATGAACTTTTTCATCTCAAAAACAATGCCTGAGACATTCTTCATGACCAAAGGGCAATTTTAGAGATGTTTTGGGTATTTCAAACTATCCAGTAGTGAGAAAAACGTGATTTCATTTGTTTCTCATGCTTCTCCAACAAGTTTGATACTGCTGATATGGTTTTACACAACCCAACAATAGCAAAAAAACTGAGACAACAATAAAAATGAAGCAACAAAGAAATGATTGCTCATTCACGTCGGGTTCACCATTTGTAAGCTCTAAAAAACGAATAGTTCTATGGAAGAGAACCATCATTTTTGGACCTCAACAATGGAGCAGTTTCAGATTTAAAAGCAAAAACTAGAAATGAAACTATTCTAAACTACCAAAGATAATCAAAATGCTTCCAAACAAAAACTAGTCTCCATTGGCATCCTATCACCAAAGTCTTGTTATGCACTTTTGCTCTCAGATTTTTGCAAGCATAGATGCATCAAGAGGCTATTAGTGAATGGATTAAGAAAAACTGTGAAGATATGTGCATGTGCAAGATTCGTGTAGGGGTCAAAATGAGAAGAGAGTCATGTTTAAATAGGAATCTCTGATGACAAAGAGGTTGAGAATGAGAAATGTGGGATAAACAGATATTGCAATAATGAATTTTTAAAATCCCACATGGTGTAGTGAAATGAAATGCATATGAGTGGAAATGATAAAGAAGATAGATTAAATGAATGGTGAAGGATTGAATAAAATAATTAAATGCATATATTTTTAATGTGGATGAAAATGATTTATTAATGTTTTATCATGAATTATTTTAATATTTTTATGAGAATGATTTATGTAAGAATGATAATTTGTCGAAATGAAATTATTTAATTTATGAATGGTTATGAAATGTTTTATGAACAATTATTATTTATTATGCATTATGAATGATCATATGGTGAAATGATTTAATGATTTATATAAATGCAATATGAAGTGAATGATTTATGCAAATGATTTGATTTAAATGATAATATAGTTTTATTATGAAATGCTAGTGAATGATTATGATAATGGATTTATTATGATAATGAATGATAGTGCAAAATGATAATGTGACGTATGCAAATGATAATGCAATGATTTAATGATTTATATAAATGCAATATGAAGTGAATGATTTATGCAAATGATTTGATTTAAATAATAATATAGTTTTATTATGAAATGCTAGTGAATGATTATGATAATGGATTTATTATGATAATGAATGATAGTGCAAAATGATAATGTGACGTATGCAAATGATAATGCAATGATTTAATGATTTGATGAAATGCATGAATAGAAGAAAGTATTGAATGAATTGATCATTTTAATCAATAGATGAGTAATGTGATTTGAGGTTAAATTTGAGTGTCTACAGTAAGAAATAAAGCTAGCAATAAGATCAAGACTAGATAGTCCTCTCCAAAATGATACTTGGGCTTTTAGCAGTAAGCTTTCATGAGTTGATAAGAAGCTAACTAATAGCACAGAGAATGAAATTCAACATTTTTGGCACTCTAAATCTAGAGTATCACCAAATGTAAAAGATATTTTAAAAATAGAAATCGGTGATTGAGACTGCACACCACATCCTAAACATTTGTTAGAACATAGCCAAACAACATTATACAAACTATTTTGTGAAACACATCCAAATTTGAAAATCTCACAAAGGGCATTCAAATATGATAAGCCATTTTATTATCCACCTCTTCAAATTTGTAATACATGTTTTACTTTGTATACTAACGAAATACTATAGGAGTGCTACAATAAAACTACCAAGGTTCTCAAGAGAGTTATTAGATTTACTTTTATGTGCTAGAGATGATTACATTTCTACAAAAATGATTGTTTAAATGAAAAGTATTTGCAATGTAGCTGGCTATCAAATTTTATATCATTTATCCATGAGGACAAAGAGCATGATTTTAGAAATAAAATGGTTGAGAAAAAGAAATTTGAGATAGTAAAATACAATTTGAAGAGTGGAGGTGAAGGTTCTAGATGTGAGTTGGTTATAACCGAGGTAAGTGTTGATGCCAAAAATTGGCAAGGTAACAACCTTTATGGGAAACTCAATTAAAGGGGGGACCTATTGTTCTAAACTAAGTGATCTCCAAGTTTTTAAAGAAGTTGAATTCTTCTATAATTTGGGGGGTTAAAAAGGGTAGAAGGAAACAAATGTAAAATTAAATCTAATCTAAAGTGATGCACCAAGAAGTAGATATGGGCACGATAAACCTATCTGTGATATATGATTTAAGGGTCATTCAACAATCTGCTATGTCCCACAATAACAAGAATCAAAATGGAAATATGAATAATTTGCTTAATGACATAAAATAAATTCCATACATTTACTGAAAAGAAGAGTCGAAGACATGGTCTTAATCAACAAGCTTATATTAAAATTATAGAAGTTTGTGAACAAATTACTCAATACAATAATGGTATAGTATAAAGCTTCATCAAATTGTTCAAGAAATAAAAAGGCCGAAAAATGGCATAGTCTACGAGTCTTATACAATAATCTAAAGCAATACAAGAGGCCTGGTGTCTTTCCACAAATTTTCTTATAGATTCTAAACCCCTTCTTCGAAATAAGAAGCAATATTTATAAGTAAAAACCCATCGCCTAGCGGGCCCGTAACAAAAATGATTCCCTCATCATGCACAATGATTCCTAGAGCAATTATTCCCCTTGGTCATTGCAATGGAAAAAGATTCAAACATGGAATGTGATCACCTTCAAACTAGATGCATCCCCTGCAAATGATGGCAGTGGTCCCATCATAGAAGCAACAACTCTCCAGTAGACATGTGTCACTCACTAATGAAGGTTGTTAGAACATGTGGCACCCTTAGCAAAGATCGTTGCTTGCTCCTTACTCCTCCTGGATGAAGGCCCAGAAGAGACATGTTGCGATAGGTCGGAGCCTGTGGATCATTCACCCTCCTTGTGATGAAAACCTACACGGTGAAGACACATGGAGGTATCCTTCACAAATGGTGCTATTGTTGGGGTCCACCAAAAGTAGACGTGAATTGATCCTACATGGTGTTTGGGAACAACTTGGTAGAGAAGCAAAGGGAAGAAACCTTGAAGTTCCCACAATGTTGACACATGGAAGCATGAAAGGAGCCATTAGAAGAGTGTTTGGAAAACATGCACCGGTGGTCAAACAAAGATTTTGTAAAAATGAGTCTGATGATGTTCAACAAATGGGGCGTGGATCGGTACTTACCAAAAATAAAAATCACCCGAAGGGAGCTCAGGGAAATTTATGTTCACAAATTTTAGCGACTACCAAGGGCATTTTTCCTGCAGAATGAGGAACCCAAAAATTTATGGTTCACATACTAGAGTCCTACCCATGGGGTGATGTGAGCAAAGCTTGGAGAGAGCTGTCTACAGAGGTAACTAGTAAGCTTCAGATGGAGTCGATATATCACACATATTTTCTTGTGCTTCATCTAGATCGATCATTTCTTTGTAGGGCAACATCATGGATATACCGGCCTAGGAATCGAGTTGAAAAAGTAGTCATGCTATTGGATAGGTGATGCCCTCAATATCTTCTGCAATAAGGGGCTGACTAAAGCTCTAAAAAGTGGATGCATCATGCTGCTTCTCTTCAATCTTCACCAAAATATGCTCCATCATGGCCATCGATTCATCTGGAAGAAACGGGGAAGGTAATCCCATCTAAGTTAGCTAGGATAAATTCGCCCGCATGCTATTCATGGTTTGGTCTAGTGTAGTAGCTCTCTCACTAGCATTGAGGATAGGCACATGGCAGTGGATAAATCTATTTTCTATTTTGGTAGCGGCTTTACGGTCTCCAATCCCTGTAGTTTCTAAGTCTTCATTTGGGACCATGTATAGCTTATCCAACAACCTTTTGGCCTCAAAGACCCTTTTTACAATGGATTGCAGGAAATGCTCACTCATTCTAAAAACCTCCCTACCTAAACTTGTTGCCTCTACCATGAATTGGAGTGTCTATTGTAGAGTCAGGCACAAGACCTTAACCTTTTCCTAGTATGAAATATATAGCCACCAGGCTACTTGAAGGAGGTCTGACTAGGCAGTAGGAGGTTGGGTGGAGCTCTTCATAATGCAAATTTCTGAATCCCTCAATCTAATATCACACATTAGCTTTTCAATCCTTTGGTCTACTGTGGAAAATTTTCCCTATACAGCTCTTGATTCTAAGAGCCAATTTTCTTCGGCTCATTCTTTGTTTGCTACTTCCCTCTCAAGGGAAGACTTCATTTCTTGGACCACATTTTCTAGTTGATTCTTTCGAGCATCAAAGTCTATATACTTCTATTGCATTTGTTGTTTTAGTTAATCATGTTGGCGGTACAAATCCTTATTGTTTTGTTGCATTTCTTGCTCTACCTGTGCCAATTGGTCTTGATATCCTTGGTTTTTCTATTACAGCTCGATGACTATGTTTAGGTCAAATGATTTGAACTTTTCAAGTTCCTCTCAGAATTTAGCCTTCTCTGTCTCCACCTATGATGATAAGTGCTCGAATTATATATCCCTCACTTTGTCCTCGGGTGTTGCTACAATAATGGGTTACACTTTTTGGGACATCCTGATTTTTTCCTGAAATCACATATTTTTGGAAAATATAATGATTTAAGCCTTTAAAGGTTCCATTTAAAGGATTTTAATCAAAGAGGGTTTGATCAAACCCCCTCGGATAGAACCTTGTTAGCTTTAAGCCATACCTATAATGGAGTCACCTCTACACCTATCAAAATGCTGATAAAAAAGCATCGTTGATTTACCTTTTGGGGGATCAAATGAAGTCATTTAAAATTTATGTTTTGCAAGAATGTATCCCTTATTATAAGCTTCCCAAAAAGTATAATTTTAAATATATTTAATTTGATTATTATATTTATTTTTTATTTCTTTTGAATGTAGGATTTTCAATGAACATCAAGGTCTTTGTTTCACACATATGAAAAAATAGGAAAATAGAGAAATTTTTTTCTAAAAAATACATGTGCACTAGGTATTGATGTCCTTATTCTAACAAAAAAGGAATAATTTAATTCAAATGTATACAATAAAATTTATGTGGGCTGAAGTACACCTCTATCCAAATTATAATTACTTTGACTTGGAAAATTAATTTAAAAAAAAAAACAATAAAAAATTATGAAAAAAATATCCATGCACTAGATATTGGGGTGAAAAATCTGTATTTCAAAAATTATAATTGTATCCTTTCTATAAAAAAATTTATGTGGGCCGAAGTAAACATCAATTTTTAAAAATGTTGTTTTGTAGAAAAAATAAGTTATTAAAAATTACATAAAAGGATTCACAATTTATTTTTAATTTAAAAAATAAAACATAATTACAATCTACACACAAAATCTCACAAATCACTAGTTTTCTTCATCTTCAAATTCTTAATGATTTAGCTGCTATAGGTGTAAGAAAGTGAAGATCTGGTGAAAAATACTGATTAAAATGTCAAGTTTGGTCAAAAAGTGTAACCCATTATTGTGGGATCACCCCCTTTGCCAGCATGACCTCAACCCTCACCTTGAAAATTCTCAATTCTTCTTCTCTCTTCTTTAGCTGGCAACCAAATTTAAGGAAGTCGGTGGTTACCACCCGCTACATTTCATCCATGAGCTCAACCTTGTCCTATGGCTGGGCTATACTCAGATCAAGTCCCATGGCATACATATTATAATCATCGGGCTGCATCTCTCCTTGCAGTTTGATGACGAACGAGTACTTAGTCGCAAAATGCAGCAATTGCTGAGCCTCATTGAAAATAGTCTGCACTTTTGACTCTATTGGATTTTTAGCATCCTTGGCTCTTTGTTTCTAGACTCTGATAGCCTACACCTATTTAGTTTTATCACCCTCTAGCAAGAACTTTGTCGGTGATCTAATGAGTTCACCTATGAAAGGTGGACCAGGGGAAGGGAAAAAGGGAATGAGAGGGTAGTAGTTCTTGGCGATTTCTTTCTCGAAAGATTAATTGTTTGCGGGTAGAAACTTGTGAACTATCGAAAGGGATCAAGGGAAGCGACATCATGGTGGATTCCATATATTGGGCAGACTAGGTTGGGGCCAACACAATAGTAGAAACAATGGTGTCAATGGCAGTCACGGAGGGAAAATGTGAAGCACTAGTGGATCTGAACTGGGCTGAGGTGAAAGGTGCAAAGGCTCGTGCAGAAGTAAAGGAAAATGGTGTTGCCTAGGAGAACTATGTGAAACCTCTTGCGACCATTGTAGTAGAAGCAGAAAAGGAAGGGCCCACACTTGAAGTGAGGGGCATTGTGGGAATGCAAGATACCTACGGTGTAGATGATTGTGATCATTGGCTTGTTGCAGGCTCTTGGCCTGCCTCGGATTCCTATGAACACTCTCTAGAAGATACTTCGGTGCACAATCATTTGACGGGTGGTGAGTCTTCCACCACTACGGTCTCTGAGTTGTTGCTGGGTTGTTCTGGTTCTCTTTGCGGTCTAGGTGCGAGTCAGTGAAGCCCTCACACATGATATTTTTACTTGCACATTTGAATAAACCTTGCTATGTTGCTTCATCCCCTTCTCTTTCTATTGCACCAGGGTCATTTGAACTTCCATTTCCTTTTCCTTTCCTTCCCTAGTACATGCTTCATCCTCCTCCAGGTCAGTGTCCTCATCATTACTTGCATTGAAATTAGGATGATCATTGTTCCACAATTTATCAACCCTATCATCCATCTCTATGCTTTCATAAGGGGCCTCAGTGCATTCGATTTCCTATTGGTAAATCCAAAAATCCTTAATCTTTTCTTCTCTCCAGTTGAAATTCTTTGTCAAAATATTGCAAAGAGTAGCCCCGATTGGCTTCTTCTCATTATATTTTCCCAACGTGCAGTAGAACTTGAGCCATGGTTGTTGGCTATCTCTAGTTGGAATATGGACTAGGTCCACCATAGTTCATCCACATCCTCCAGTGGATTCTTCCGCTTCTCCCAATAAGGCCAAAGACTATGCATTACCCTAACAAATTTGTTTGGCAAGTCATTGTCAGGGTTGTAATGCCATTTATCACAAGTCCATACTAGCCCCAGATAAGCTAGCTTCACTTTTAGTAGCTCATGCATCTACTTCTTGGCCATAATCACCGTCTTAAAGCTCAGTGGGCAACTAAAAAATCCTCTCTTCTTGACTTTTCCCCCGCAAAAGGTGAAGTCAATAATTGATACTTGTCAGAAAATTTCAAGGGCCAACACCCAATCTGTGAGACATGTCTGAAACCATTCCCTAGTGAATCTACACATCCAGATGAATGTGAAATCTTCTCCTAGAAACCTATCGCATTTTGGAGTAAAATTTTGCATATATTCTATCTGGTCTAAGTTGAGCCACAAAATACCACCATCGTCCCTCAAATCTTGTAGAATCAGAGTCAAGAAATATTTCAAAAATACATAATAATGATAAGCTATGAAGAGGAGAGGAGTCCATATAGATACTGGCCTTCTCCATTGATTTTCATCAAAAATGGCAAACCCCACATGTTTATTGAAGAACTCAAGGTTCTAATGCAAAAAAATGTGGGCGAGGAAGGAAGGAAACCAAAACCTGTATTGTATTATGTATTCCCTTATCTAGTTCAGCATCTCCTCAATGATGAATTCCATGAAGTCATTACTAGAAAAGGGAATGTTGCCTATGCAATTGGAACCCCAAGTGTAGTTGAAATTATTGAACATGTCTATCGGTGTCCAGGCTGAAAATAAATGCCATCATTGAGAAGGCATCCTTCATGTTTGTATTGAAAGCATTATGCGCCATCATAATCGGTATTTTTCTTTGATCATCCTTGGACCTTTTGGATTCTTTGTTATAAAAACATAGAACCAAATCTTTGTTCTTCCATATTTTATCTCCCCTTTTTCGAGTGAATGGCTCCATCTTGTCTACTTTGGAGCTTCGTTTTGGGATGCATAGCATGTCCTAGATAGCCTCTTTGCAGATATTAACTCTTAGCTCCCAACCCTTGATGGTGTTGGTAGCTAGGTTGAAATTCTTGATGACTTTCTTGACTACCTCTGGAAAGTAGTGCACAAATGGGACCATATATTATGGAATCCCATTAAACCAATGCTTCTATGCCAAAGAATCTGGGTCACTATTTTTCTTCATCCTCTCACAGGCCACCTCCCTAAGAGTCTTAGGGTTCTTCTTGAGGATGGGATCATGAATGTTATCCCCTATTTCCTTTATTTGACTCTGGTCTCTATGGGTTTTTTTCTTTTCTAAGGCCTTTGTATTTACCCACACCAGCTTCTCTGGTATCCCAGGTGAAGCATAAGAGATGTCTTCAAAGATATAGGTGACTAGTGTTGCACGCATGGTGTCAAACAAACTTTGCATTTCTTCGCATTACATTTGTGTTTGAGAACTCTAGGTTGCTTCCATTCTTTGCAAGGTTCTCCTCATAAACACATTGGTATGGTATGAATGGAACCTAAAACACAATGCAAGGCTCTAAACACAAACCCAAATGAATTCTTTCCTTTCATTTTGGGTTCAATCTACACTAGAGCAATGAATCCCCTGCTACTATCTCTCTGCACTAGCTACTTCGCTACTATTTTGCACCACACTTGGATTTCTTAGCAATTCTGCACTTAAAAATTCTTCTACATACTCAAGAAGCTTTCTACACCATTTAGCTTTTACAATACTTAGCTTTTTTCTTTAATTTTTTGCCTTAAACCGGTAGACAACGGTTGCCTTTCTGCATTAAATTCAGCCTATACCGCCAACTTTCTTGCCCATGTGAAACGAATTACTTGCCCTTTTGAAAAGACAAGAATTCATAATTATATTAATGATCATGTCCTTCAGCATGATTTTCTTGGGAAATTGAGCCGACGATTGCAAGCATATGAACCCCTTGCATGCTTTAGCGATTAATATCCAAAAACGAATAATTAAGCCAAAGATGTAGCAATTTTAAACCAATATATTTGAGTACTTTAAAAGATTTACATCCTGCCTTGGAGCTTGAAATTGCTTGCAGTGTGACACCTCAACACCCATCCATATGAGCGATCATTTGGGACTACCAACAACTTGTACTAAATAATTACGACTCCTTAATTTTGTACACAACAATTCATACCTACAAGCACAATTGGGTGGGAATTTTGAGTTGGCCTTTGGTGGGATTTTCGAGTTAACACTCAATTAGAATTATGCTTATGGCATGCAACTACCTCAGATATTTCTATTAATAGGCCCTAATATAGTAGCAAAAGCACACTTGGTGATTAGCAAGAGTTGGTATTAGGTGATTGGCTAGGATTAGTGTTAGGCAGTTGAGTAGAATTTGCGTTTACGTAGAGATAGAATTAGGTAGATAAGTAGAGCTTGGTACCATGAATACTCCCATTAGACTAGTTTGTAACAAGTCCCAAATAGCATTTTTAGGTGATAATTCGAATAGGCAACTGAAAAGGATGACTACAAATAAACATTCTCTAGCTATCGTAGCCATAAAGTGGGTTTTGGGAAGAGATTGCATTGAATACAAAGACAAGTATAGAGTGAACACATACATCAACTCTCACTTTGTTGCATCTCTTCTTGACATCCAGGTCCCTAAGGGCATGATTCTGCATCTGACACTTCAAAGTTTCTTGAAGAATTACCTTCGTGGCCTTAGAGAGGTGGTCCCAAATGTTGTATATGGCTTGGGCCTCCCCGTGGCAAGTGACCTTCAAAATCACATTAAAGAAGATGTTGTGGTACCCTCGGTGCCAATCTTGAGTAGTTTTTGTGTTCAGTCACAAGCTGAGCACCTTCAAAAGGCCACATATGCTTGCCATTTCCTACTACACTACTATAATGTGGTGCTTTTTTAAGATGTAGACTGGTATACAGATTTCAGGAACCTTGTGTTCCCTCCACCACTTGTCATTGGTGCTATTGATGTTGCTGCTCCTAGCCCTATTATCATTGATGATAATCCCACTGCTGACAACCTTCCTATTGCTAATGATAAAGCTCCTGCTCCTCTAGCCAATTAAAGTTTCAAATGCTTTTTTTCTTTTTTATTTATATACGCTTGGAAAAGGATTTCTCATACATATATATAAAGAAGCTACATAATATATAGACATAATTTTGAATGTATGGCCTCAGATCCATTTTGAAAATGTATTTATCAAAGCATATAAATAATGAATATACCGCTTATATTAAACCTTTTGTCTCTTTTTCATGTCTTTCTAGAATATGGGTTCATTTTAATTCTCTACTCATGACTTCAATTTTCTACATCATGGGTAGCATTTACTTTTCTCTTCTCTTTGCAATGATGGGTTCCATCTATTTCCACTTCCTCACACTGTGGAATTTATTGAAAGACCGACTGACAAAAACACGAAAGAAAATAATTATAATATTCACATATTTACACTGGTGGGATAACTCAAGCTTAATTAAATAATTTTAGGTAAATTTCATTAACTGAAATACCCAATGCTTCTTGTTCCATGTTTTCTAATTCAAATGCATTGTGTTGTTTACACTAAATTATTTTGAAAGGGCCCTCCCATAGACTGTCAAATTTTCCATGTTGGTTGGGCTTCACAGCCCTTTCATTGAACTTTAATACTAGGTCCCCGCACTTTAGACCTTGTTCTAAGGCTTTCTTATCGAACCATTTCTTAACCACCTACTGGTGGTTGGACATGGCTATTAGGGCCTTTTCCCTTTTTTTTTGCACTTCTAGCAACTCGACTAGATGAACCTCTATGGCTCCATTTTCTTCAATTTCTAGGCACTTGAGTAGCTGTAACAC
Organism: Sequoiadendron giganteum; assembly: GCA_007115665.2. NCBI lineage: Eukaryota > Viridiplantae > Streptophyta > Pinopsida > Cupressales > Cupressaceae > Sequoiadendron > Sequoiadendron giganteum. Next base: position 159,338,390 of record CM021105.1, read on the forward strand.
TAGGATTTCCATAGAGATAGGCAATAGTGCCTCCTTCTCGTACACCAATTCGTATGAAGAGTTTTTGAGGGCTTTCTTGGGAGTTATGCGGTCTTCCCAAAGTGCTACCTAAAGGTTCTTGTGCCACTCCTCATGATCTGACCCGATCCTTTTAATGAGTCAGACTAAATGTTTGTTAGTCAACTCGGCGAAGCCGTTCCCCTGTGGGTAGTAATTTGATGATTTTTTCAAGAATATTCCATGCACGAGTGCAAATTGACATACCTTAGAGCCTAAGAAATCCTTGGTGTTGTGTAAAATGATGGTCTTTGGTGGGCCAAATCTCTTTACTAGCCCCTTGAGAAAGCCCACAATCTCCTCCTCAATTGCATTCTTCAAGGGAACAACTTTAGTCCACCTAGTTCAAAGTAGTCCATGGTGGTGAGAATCCACTTGTGGCCAATAGTGGAGGTGGGATTGATCATTCCAATGAAATCTAGCCTCCATTGCATGAATGGCTCATCCATTACTATTGGATTGAGAGACATTGCATAATTCTTTTCTTCCTATGAAGAATTGGGATTCTTTGTAAGATTTTATCATGTTCTATGAGTCATTGAATAGAGTAGGCCAAAAGTACCTAGCACACAACATTTTGATGGCATTGGTCTTTGTAGAGAAATGTTCGCCTATAGGACTATTGTGGAAGGTTCCAAGAATTATCTTCACTTGCTCTGTGGTGACACACTGGAGTAAAATTCCATTGAAATTTCTCTTGAAGAGGACCCCTTCAACAAGTGAGTATCCACTGTTTTGTAGCCGGTAGAACCTTCTCTTCTGAGAAGGATGTCCTGATGGATATTTTTTGGTGTGCATGAATCTCACTCTATCCACCAGCCAACAGCCTTCGGTCTTAGACTCATTTGTTAGAACCAGATCTGATTGCTCTTCCTTAGCCTCCATTTCCTCATCATGTGCCAAATATTCACATAGACCTCTTCCTTAGAAAGTATTTGTAGGCTTGACCTGAATGTCGTATTCAAGGATCTTAGTGATCCAATTGGGCCTTTTTTTAGTAATTTCTCCTTCCATAATGTATTCATGCACACTGAAATGCATGACATAACCATTCACCTTATTACAACATATAAGATGTTAGAACTTCTTGAGTCCCTTTACAACTATGAACGCTTTCCTCTCGATGAAGTTGTAGTTTGTCTCATATAACTTTAAGGTATGAGAGTGAAATTATATCAAATGTTCTCCCTTTCCTTCATTATATTTTTGAGTCAAAATAGTAGCAATGATTGTTGTGATCCCTAAAATGTTAAGTCCTATTATGAGATACTAAACAAACTATTAATGCAATAAAAGAAATAACATAAAGAGTACACCTCAAGATTAGCCTAAAGGAAGAAATTGCAAAGAAGTAAGATAACCAATTGATAAGTGATTATATCTCTTTTGTGCTTCTTCTTCCTTGGTTGGCCCTTGATCTTTGGATGTTTTGCGTGCTCTTTGGATGACAAACTAAATCAAATATGCAAAGTGATATGCGATATGAGTGAAGACATGGTAATGGTGAACTCAAAATACAATGGTAAAGGCAAGATAAGCTCAAATGAAGAATTTGCAAGAGTTTTGATAGCAAAATATTGATTGTCAAAATGAGAGAAAGGAGGGGGTATTTATAGAACAATTTGAATTCTAAAGAGAATTCAATGGTTGAGATTAAGCCAACAAGGTCAAGATGGAGGGCTATGGTGAGTTGAGGAATCACAAGCACTCACATCTTGACATGTGGAATGTGAGATGGCCTAGGGTGGGATGATGTGGAAAGGAAGTGGAAGAGAGGTACATGATGTGGAGGAAGGACAAGTACCTTGTAGGTACCTTGGCAGATGAGAAGATTTCCTAAAAAAGGATCTTCTTGTCCCCAAATGAGAATAAAAAAGATATTTGAGAAATTTTAGAATTTCTCAAAAATCTCCATGGGAAATGGGAAAGTGGTTGGAGAAATAAATGTGAATTAAAAATTCACAAGCTTGAGAGAGTCTAATGGATAAGAGAAGGTTTCCAAAGAGATGGGGATTTTTCACATGTGAGTGATGTGACAAGTTGAAAGTTCTAGAAGTCCTTGGCACATTTAAAATGACAAGTCAAGTCTTCTAGAACTTGCATGGGGATAGGGTAAACCTTGGAAGGATAAAAGTGAATTAAAAATTCACATGGGGAAGAGAGGAGCCTTGGGTGAATAAATAGAATTAAAAATTCACATGGAAAAGAGAGTCAAGGCAGAGAAAGGCAAGTGGAAAGGTTGACTAAAAAAGGTATGCTAAATGTGGCTAATGATCTTGATTAAGGTTGTGCAAACACAAGATTAGGATAATTAATGAGAGATTAGAGGCAAGTGGGAGATTATGGAGGATATGACACTAATCTTGATTAAGTGGTGCACATCCTAATCATGGATTAATACAGATTAAAAGAGGATTATGGAGAATGTGATAAGGAGAGAGGAAAAAAGGAATTAAAAATTGGTTTTAATTCAAATAGTTCAAATGACTAAATTAAATAAATTGTCTTATTTATTTTATTTAGTAAAGAAAAATGTGTAAGGTAAACTATTTAATTATTCAATTACATACTTTAGGAACCTTAGACAGAAAATAAAATAATAGTTAAATAAATTATTTAATCACTATTAATGAAATAGATGCATAGAATAGACGATTTTGATCATGTGGAAGTGATCAAATTTAGATGTCTACATTTTTCCCCTCTTCGAGGTAGTGTTAGAATAACCATGCTTCAAAGAAAAGAAAATGCAGATGACTCTGTAGAGGAAGTAACCAGAAAATGATGCCCTAGCATGGGGAGGAGGACCTGAGCTATCCAATTAGTGGGGGAATGGATGAAGATTCCCCAATCCTGCAAGGGAATGACTATGACAGGGAAAATAGATAAATGGGAAGGGTATGCCCCCTCGAGAGGATAACAGGGGAAAAAGAGGGGTCTCAGGTGACTTCTCGATAGGAATAAATGTCTGGTATGGTTGGAAAGAGTGCAAAAAATTAGGCAAGTTTTTCTTTTGAATGAAGTCAATCAGAAAAACGGTTTGCAAATGGCGGCCCTAGGAAGGGAAGGGATTAGTCGGAGGAAAAAAAAGGTAAATAAGAGGTAAAAAATACCCCTTAAAAAGGGTGGGAAAAAGAGTATAAGGTAATTTGAGAAGTTACCTCACCTCATTTTCATTGTAGCAGTTGAGAGAAGAGGAGAGGAGAGAAAGCAGATGACGAGTGAGGATGCCGTAGGATAACGAAACCGAGATCATCCACCGGGCGAACGAGGTTCGACGATTCTACAGTCAGCAGAGTGGGCCCCACCAAGTTAGCGACAAAAAACTCTATGCATTATTTTGGTAATTTTAATGCATTTGAAATGTTTTTTTGTAAAATGTAAGAAACGGGTTTTGTGGGCGGGTTAGAGAAGAAAAATGGGTAGACGAAAAAAATAGGGAAAAGGGGGTTGAAAAAGCAGGGGGGAGAGAAAAATGAAAAAAAGTCGATTGGCCCACAGAGGGGCGAATACGCCCTTTTGCAAGAGGGCAGGTCCACCCCAACATAGGGAGAATCCACCCCATGATGGGCAGGTCCGCCCTGACACGGGGCGGGTCTGCCCTGGCTCGGGGCAGGTCTACCCAGGCACGGGGTGGGTCCTCCCCAGAGCGGGGTGGACAGGTCCATTGCCGGGGGCGAGTCTACCTCAATGCATGGCATGCACCACTCAGTGTGGGGCGTTGCCCCGGGGCTAGCAGCGCCACCGCTGCCCGACTGCGGGCGGAGCTGCTTCGGCCTCGAACGGGTCCGCCCCGCGGCTGGGGGCGAGTCTGCCCTGGCCCAAGGCAGGTCCACACTGTGGCTGGGGGAGAGTTCGCCCTAGCACAGGACGGGTCCTCCCCACAGCCGTGGGTGGATCAGCCCTAGCTCAAGGGGGAGGGAGGCGAGAAGGGGTGGTGAGGGTAGGGTGTGAAGGGATACGAAGAGAGAGGAGATAAAGATCCGAAGGCAAGAAAGATGAAAGTCCCGGGGCCAAAAAAAGAGATTAACTAGGTGAGTGTTATGATTGCAGAGTTTTGGTAGATTACGGATACATGAGTGGAGGTCAGAGGGACTGGCGGTGACCATAGAGGCCATGACTGGGGCAGACCACATAGCATTGGAGCAGGTGGGGTTACTACATGTAGTGCAGTTTCTGGTGATGAGAGTGCATCAGGTGATGTTGATAGTGTTGATAGAGAGATGGAGTTCAATGACATCGACCTTCCATCTTCCTATAGGGGAGATGATGGTGACACTAGAGGACGTATGGTAGATTCTGAGGCTTCCCATAGTGGGGTGGTTAGTGAGCGAGGTGGTGTCCAGAGAAGCACAGTTGGATGAGATCGTCCCGGTGTTATTTGGGCGGGATGATTTGCCGATATAGAGGGGTCAGTTAGATGTAGATAGATGTTTGGTCTTGCGGTTGCCAGTATTACCACTGTATTTTTGTTGTTTGATTAGTGGGATACTATTGTTGAACCGGAGCAGGCAATTTTGCAGCTTACAGTATATGAAGGTGATTCGACATATTGTCGAGTGGTGGGAGGGATAGTTTTCCTGGGGGTCATGTTTATTAGCATAGTTATATCAAGACATGGATGTGATCTGCTATCGGGAGATGTAGAGCATGACGCATAGGACACTATTACAGGTTTGGGGTTGAGAGCATATTATGGTGATGAGACCCATAGTGGTGAGGAGAGGAGAGTTGGATGAGAGAGAGTCAGTGGCTTGGGGGTATGGGGGAGCCATGGGTTGTGTCCTATGGTATGAGACGCAGGGAGAGCATTTTATGAGTTACGGGAGGAGGAAATAGTATGGCGACCATATATGTATCAATGGTTTAGGGGATGGAGGGTTGAGGAGGAGAGATATCAGGGTTTCTTTAGATGTAGATGTCTCTTGATTGGGAGTCAGCCTCACATATGGAGTCACATCGACCAAATAGAGTAGAGAGGAAGTTTGGACATATGTAGGATATTCTAGCAGCATCGACTATGTTTCGTCGGCTTACCAAAGAGGTGCCATGGGCAGCGGGCTGTTAGCGAGGGCAGTGAGGGAGGCATGGGAAATGGTAGGTGGGATGCCCTATCTAGGGAGGGCGATGGGTCCAAAGGATGTTAGTGTGATACATCGGTATGCTCGATGGTATTGCAACCACCAGTGGGAGAGAATTACACTGGAGGAGCTAATTGTGGGAGTTGTGGAGTGGGGGCCAACGGATGAGTGGGAGCAGGGGGGACAAGAGTAGAGGAGATAGGAGGAGGTAGAGAGGTAGCAGAGTGGTTGGGCAGATGAGGGTGGGGATGGAGGTCAGCCAGAGAGGAGGAGGAGGAGGAAGAGGCGACATCAGAGGAGGGCTAGGAGAGATGTGGGGGAGGAGATGGAGGCAAGAGGGCTAGGCGATGGGAGAGGACTAGAGATAGATGTGGCGAGACTAGGGAGTGAGCCAGAGGTGGAGATGCTAGGGGTGGTGGAGGGGAGGGTTGTTGGACAAATAGGGATTGGTGGTAGAGTATGGCGAAGGCGAGTGCAGGTGAGAGCCGAGCAGGAGGAGGCAAGGTCCATAGATCAGTAGGAGGGGGCAGAGGGGGTGACAGATGTCAGAGGACATCCTGAGAGGATGACTAAGAGTAGACAATAGAGGATGGTCCAACCAAAGATCTGGGCGGAGCAGGAGTCCCATACTATAGGGATGGGTGAGGATGGAGAGGAGTCAGAGGGGGAGAGACGGACTCGAGGCAGTCAAGGAGACTAATGAGGTTGGGGAGGAGAGGATAACCTAGGAGGATTTGATTGACGAGATGGGTGGAGCAGGTTCAAGAGGAGATAGAGGGGGAGGCTATGGATGTGGATATGCAAGTGGTGGAGCCTTTAGCAGTAGTACTGACAACTTTTGTTGAGGATCCAGTGATTTTACTAAGAGAGTCCTAGGTGAGGCTATGGGTGTTGGAGGAGGAGTTGAGGAGGGTAGAGGTAGAGGTGCAGAGGGTGCAAGAGATAGATTATATAGAGTTTGATGTTTTTGTGTCTCAGCTGACGATAGATGTACGAGATGCTGAGAGAGGGAGGGAGAAGATGCAAGTAGAGATGGAGAGAGTACGAGGTGAGCTGGCTCAGGTGACTTGGGATTGAGACAGGTTAGAGGCAGTGATGACAGTAGCACAGATGTGAGGTCAGCTAGAGCCAGTAGGGGGAGGAGAGCATGTCTTAGTGGATTATTTTCAGTGAGCTAAGAGGGAGATGGAGACACTGAGAGTACATATGGTAGGATGAATCTATAGGAGAGGGTATCTACTGTAGAGGTATCCCTAGAGGAGATGAGAGTGAGGGCTAAGGCAACAAAGACCGAGTTAGAGACAATGCAGAGAGAGAGAGAGATACCACGTATGGTAGTGTACAGGCCCTCCAAGAGGAGCGAGATAGTGAATAGGGATGGGTGTAGGTGATATAGGAGTAGAGGGATGATGCACAGAGATAGGTCTAGATCCTATAGTTTTAGAGACACAGCAGTGGCATGGGCAGAGAGTGCAGAGAGGGATATAGCTTAGAAATAGTCACAGAGAGTGTAGGGTGATGGTACAGAGGTAGTTGTACAGGGTTTGCAGGAAGAGCTAAAGATTGTACAGGCAGAGAGGGAGAGGATGACAGAGCAGGTATGACTACTGACAGCGGCGTAGGAGGCATGGGAGCAGGAGCAGTGAGCCCTCAGCAAAGACTAGGATAGATATAGGCATGAGTGGAATGCCGCTAGGTTCCAGGCTAGACAGAGGGATGAGTATATGCATGAGGTGGGCTATTGGAGATGTGCATATGAGCAGGCAGTGTCAGATCTGATGTAGCGTATAGCGCGGTATGTTAGGCAGGTACCACAGATGCCGATACCATCCTAGTCTTTAGGGACACGAACCAGAGGGTATAGTGATTTTCAGCCGACTCCTTCTCAATTTGGGACTCCGACATAAAGGGAACCAGTGCCTGAGTCTCCTCAGAGGTCAAGTGTGGGCAGCTCAGAGTAGGTAGAAGACAGGTGACAGGATACAGGTGATTTGACAGGTACCAAATGGAGGTGTAGCACATATTCTTAGATTATGCTTCTTATTTGAGGATGATATGTAGGTGGTTATGATGTGACTATATTTTGGATATGAACATTGTATTATTTTGATGATGATATGTGATGGTCCCCATTGACATTATGCCAAACATTTTTGTGATAGATGATTTATGTTATGCATATGGTTTTATATTGATGTTTGTATGTTATGCACATGTATATGATGAGTTGTGTTGATATGGATGTTGTGACAATGCATGATGTTAATGATTTATTTATGGTAATGCAATTGTATATACGATGTAATTAATATGGGCCTAACAACAATGCATAGGTGGGTATGAAAATATATGGAAATTTATGGATAAATGAACCTAATGAATTGATGAAATCATGGATAAATGAACCTAATGAATTGATGTAATATGGATAAATGATGAACCTAAATGAATTGATGCAATATGGATAAATGATGAACTTAAATGAATTGATGCAATATGGATAAATGATGAACTTAAATGAATTGATGCAACATGGATAAATGAACCTAAATGAACTAATGCAAATGGATAAATGAATCTAAATGAATTGATGCATCATGGATAAATGAACCTAAATGAGTTGATGCAAATGGATAAATGCACCTAAATGAATTGATACAATATGGATAAATGATGAACTGACACACTAAATATAATGTAGACATAAGTATCAATGGGTAGGTGATAGGCGTATGGTGTGTGGGGAATGGTACCTATCAAGAACCGTAAGGATCTTGAGAAGAAAAGTCAGTAAGAAGGAATGAAATTCTGCACAACCAAGATCAAGAGTCATAGATGTAGGAGCAAGGATGGATGAAGGGGTGATATACAATGAAATGAAATGCAACATGAATGCAATTTTCCATCCTTTAGAGTACTGATTTTTGCTATAGCATAAGACATCGAATGTCAAGGTATGTAAACCAAGACAGATTAGTGTCTAATGCATAAAAAAAACACAACAAACAAGAAGGTTATCCCAATACCCCAAAGTCACGATGACTTTGGTCGGGTCAGGTATTGGAATAACCACAAGCACAAAGGAATGCCGCCACATAACACAAGATTTGGGAGGAATCCTGGTGGGTACCACATGGAGCATTCCAGTAGACAACAACAATAAAATAGTCAAGAGATGCCCCTATGTTGACTAGGAAAAACACACCATAGTATGATGGATCATCTATCTCGACTAGTTAAGAAAGGGAGCTTAAATAAAAAAAAAAATCCAAAAGTACCAAAAGATCACGATCAATAGCAAGCATCCTTTTCCATAAGATCCCAAGGATGGATGGGGTTGATGTGGTCTATTAGGAAGGATGCATCCTATTAAGACTGATGATGGATATTAAACTAAAGTGACCTAGATGACGCAGGATAATTGCCATTAAGAAAATTTCTTGACACGAGAAGATCTTGTTTGTGAAGAATCAGTGATGATAGGGACATACTTGACAAATAGACAACAAGAGGAAAAGACACAACCTAAAGACCTAGAGGCTCGGTAGTTGATCAAAGATCAACCTTACCTATGTGAAAGCGCAGAGCCCTCATAGTTCAAGAAAAGACCATGGTAAAAGATTGGAAAGTGGACTAATGGAAACTGATGGATGACCAAGACAAATATAAGCCCAGGGGGCAGATCAAAAGATCAACCTTGCCTACGTGAAAGTGTAGGGGCAATGTAGTTTAGAAAGGATGAAAGACTAAGGATGGACAAGATCAAAAAGTGGACCATGAGGATGAATGATGAAGGAAAAAATGCCTCGGGGGCTGATCAAAAGATTAGCCTTGCCTACGTGAAAGCGCAGGGGAAACGTAGTTCAAGAAAAGACATGATGAGACCTAGATGGAGATGGACACGATGAGATGACACAAGCTTAGATTAGGATAACAAGATCAGGATGTTGGATAGCAGATGATGGTCATCTAATGCTCAACCAGAAATATACCAAGCAACGAGGTGATGCAAGTGGATGGGAGGATATGGCGATTGAGGAGCTGATGGATAAGCCATAAAGTAACCAGGACGTGAGGTAGATAATGATTAAGCCCTATACAAGAGTCACCTATTGCGAGGTTTTCACCAATCATACATATCAAGGCACCACGTAGGGGTGGTTTTCACCATAGGATGAATTATTTATGTTTACTATTTTTTGGATTTTTTTGTATTTTTCTGACTTTTACCAAGAAGGATACCCTAGCTGACCTAAGTATAGAATTTATTTAGATGCATGATGTTGATAGGTTCTTCCAAGGGCTCCCCTTTAGGGGTAGATAGCATGTAGGCACCAGAACCATACTTTGTGGTGATGACATAAGGGAGGGTGCTGTCATGAATATAGGTGTAAATCTTGTGGTACCAAGGGGATTCAGGACCTACAATAACACACACCATGTCACTGCTAGGGATATCATATGTTGGGATTAGGAGTTACTCGACTAGGAACTGACAATCTGTGCGGTCTTTTGGCATGTCAAGGAGAGAACCAATGGTAGCCATAGCGTCTTCTGCCTTATTCTGGAGTCTTGGGATCTGCTCAAATTGGATGAAGGTGAAATATTTTTGAATTCATCCACCAAGCATTTGTAAGGCAAAAACTTGTCATCCTTTGTTAGAAAATCATCATTGACCTATTTTATAACTAATTGGGAGTCACCAAAAACTTTTAGATGAGTGATGTGCCATTGAACTGCGATTATGAGGCCTGTGAGAAGGGCTTCATATTCGGCGATGTTGTTGGTGCAAGGAAAAGCCAATCTGAATGATTTTGGTATGTAATCACCTTGGGGGGTGATAAGCAAGACCCCTGCTCCTGATCCATTATTAGTGTGTGATCCATCAAAGTACAATGTCCATGTGGTAGCTTTTGATACTGCAAAGACTCCTTCATCTGGAAATTCGGCTTCTATGGGATAGGCATCTACTAATGGAGAATCTACCAACTGATCTGCTATTACCTATCCTTTGATTGATTTCCTATCCACATATTCTATATCAAATTCACTTAGAAGAATGATCCATTTAGCCATTCGGCTAGTTAGGGTTGTCTTAGATAACAGGTACTTGAGGGGGTCAACTTTTGATATCAACTTTACTAGATGGCTAAGCATATAATGACGTAATTTTTGTGTACTGAAGACCACAATGAGAAATTATTTCTCCATTGGTGAATAATTAAGTTCATAACTGACCATTGTTCGGCTAATGTAATAGATGGCTCACTCTTTTGAGGATTCGTCATGTTGTGCCAACAATTCCTCCAATGCAATTGAAGTGGAAAAGATGTATAGCAAGAGGGGTTTTCCAGGGATAGGTGGCATCAAGATTGGTGTGTGGGCCAATTATTCTTTGATCATATCAAAGCCCAAATAACATTGTTGATTCCATTTAAAGGTGGTGTCTTTCTTTAGAAGGTGAGTGAATGACTGACGTTTATCTGCAAGCTGGGCTATAAATCAATGGATGGATTGTAGCTTTCCTTGAAGGCTCCTTAATTGTTTCAGGTTTCTAGGTGGAGGCATTTCCATGATATCTTTTACTTTAGTAGGGTCAACCTTGATGCCCCTCCGAGAGACTATGAAGCCCAACAATTTCCCTGATGTGACACCAAACACACTTTTTCAGATTAAGTCTTAGCTTGTACTGCTCCAAGCGCTCGAAGATCTTTTTCAGGATGGCAGGGTGCTCTTCTCTAGTTTTGGATTTTCCCAGCAAGTAATCAACATAATCTTCCATGATAATGTGGATGGGGTCATGGAATATAATAGTCATTGCTTGTTGATATGTTTCCCTAGCATTTTTGAGGCCAAAGGGCCTGATATTGTAACAAAAGGTACCCCAAGGTGTTGTAAAAGCATTTTTGTGTTGATCTTCAGGGGAAATTCAGATCTGATTGTAGCCAAAGAAGCCATCCATAAGGGATAACATCTCATGTCCTACAGTAATGTCGACCAACATGTCGATGTTAGGCAATGGGAAGTCATCTTTTGGATAGGCTTTGTTAAGATCCTAGAAATCTGTGCAAATCCAGATGTCTCCATTAGGTTTAGCAATAGGTACTATATTGGAAATCCAATCAGAATAATCAATGGTTCTGATAAAGCCAACATCTAGTAGTTTCTCCAATTCCTTTTTAACTAATAGTGCAACCTACGGGTGCATCTTTCAGAGCTTTTGCTTGACAGGTTTGGCATCTGGACAAACATCCAAATGGTGTACAACAAGGTCAGGATCCAGTCCGAGCATATCAGAATAAGCCCATGCAAAATTGATAACCCCTTCTCTGAGAATTTGGACAATAGTAAGATACTTTGCTTCTGATAAAGATTTTGCTACATAAGTGATCCTTGGATTTTCTTTTGTCCCCAAATTTACCTCTTGCATCTCTTCAATGAGAAGAGAAGACTGCTCAGGTATTTGTGTTCCCATAAGGGGAAGATGAACGTCCCCATATTCTAGTGTCGTATTGAGGTTTTCACTTTGAGATACACCCTTTTTTTTTACTTTTTCCTAATCAAAAAGCGCCTCAGTGAGGTTTTCACTTGATGACCTATTTTGTTTTTGTTTCTTTTTTCTTTTGCGGTTAGGGCGTTCATCTTCACCCAATCCGATGAGATGTACGTAGGTATCCTCTAAGAGAAATGTGTCGATAGGTGTGCTACCTTGTAGGTCATGATCTATAAGTTCAGGATGTTTGAGGGATAAGGTTATAGTGCAAACAGACAAGCATTCAAACATGGCAGGGAGGTCAACATGATTCAAATCATCATATGCATGTATGATGGACTCTTCTTCTGGTATGTCTTCGAGGGAACCATCGTCAACACTAACATTGTTAGAAGTGCTAGAGGATGTCGTAGGACCCTTCTGTTTAGTATCATAACTCAAGGCCAAATTTCTTGGTTGGATGTTGCTTCAATGGGTTGGTGTTTTCCTTGTTCTTCCACACCAAGGCCTCCGCCTTGGTAATGACACTTTTCAATGAACTTGGAGGCACGTGGATAAACTTCTTGAAAGTTTTCTATAAGGGGACATGGTGGCTCAGGTTCCTCTCAATAAACTCATTGACTGATATCAGCTTCCATTTGATCCTGGAGGGATCCCAGATCATTGAATTTTGTCCAACCCATATTCTGGGAGGTGAGTGTAAGTGTCTTTTCTTCTACTTTTGGTACTGGCAGAGTTGGTTGTCCATATGTATAGGGCGAGGGTGGCATAGTTGCCACATTTAGTGCAGTATGCATTTCGTATTTGCCACATCCCTTGTCTATGATCTGGACCTTGGTGATGGTGTAGATGAAGTATTTAGTGTATTGGTGGATGGATGAGAATTAGATGTTTGGGATGCCCCCATTTTGACTCCTGGGTAGTAATGTGAATACAGAAAGGAAGCTTCTAAGGCATGACAATATTCAAACGGTTGGGGATCAGCTTGTATGGTAACTTTATTTCCTTGAAATGGGAACTTTAAACATTGATGATATGTGGATGGGATGGCTTGCATAGAATAAATCCATGGATAGCCAAAAAGGATGTTGTATGGAAGGTCAAGGTCCAAAACATGACACATAGTGTACTGTACAATGGGGCCCACTTGAATGGGGAGGCATATAATTCCTTTAGAATCCTACTCTACATTATCATATGCCTTGATGGTGACAACTTGACTTCTCAAGTTAGCCTGGGTGTATCCAACCTATTGTATGAATTTTAATGTGCAAATATTTAGGGCCGAACCATTATCTACCTGTACCCTTTTTACTTTTTGACAATTTACATCAACCTCGAGATGGAGGGGGTGGTTGTGGCTCAAATCAAGATGCGGCATGTCTTTTTGGCTAAAGGCTAACTGATAGGTTGATGAGATATTTCCTACCAATGCTTGGAATTCGGTGGGGTCAATATCATCGGGCACTTTTGTGCTTTGCAAAGCCTTAGTCAAGATGTCTTGATGCACGAGAGATGACTTAAGTAGATCTAAGATGTATATTTGGGCTGCAGTCCTGCCTAGGTGGTCGAGGATATTATATTATGAACTGACGGATGGTCATTGGGTAGATGGAGGAGCTGTTGGGACTGTGATGCGAGTTCACTGAGTGGTAACATCACATTGTGGATCTTTTCCTTTGACATGTATCATGGATACATGTGGCTCCACTTTTTCTACATATGAGACCACACCTTGGTAATTGTATGACACATTTTTACAGCTGATGTTATTGGTGTTGTTACCTTGATTGTTATTATTGTTATATCCAAGATTAGAGTTGGAAGCACTAGGACCCTGATTGTATTTAGGAAAAGCGTTTTGATATATCCGGAGTTGAGCATTGGATGAAGATGATGTGTTAGCATCTACATGGATTTCACCTCGATCGATGAGGCCTTGAATTTAATTTTTTAGGCCTTGACATTTATCTAAGGTATGTCCCTTATACTTGTGAAATTCACAATATTCGTTGTCTTTAAACCAAGCAGGTTTGGGTTTAGACGTATCAAGAAGTTTGGTGACAGGATACGTGATGGGATAGTTGGCTATAAGAAGCTTATTAAACACCACGCTAAGGGGTTCTCCCAACTGAGTGAATTGTCATCTATTCCCCCCTTGGTTATTTTGGTTGGATTGTTGTCGTGGTGCCCCTTGGGGGACATATATGGTGTTCTGGACTGACGAATATTGTGAAGGAGGGTATTTTTGTGTGGTGGTGGCCACCTGAACATGTTTGGTGTCTGTGACACCATCATTGACAACATTTTTATTCCTATTCCAATAACGAGGTTTATCCCCAAAGGACTTCTCTTTATCAGAATTAAAAAGTTTTATTTGCCCTTTTGCAACAAGGGCTCATTCCAAGATGGGACCCTTCTCCACAAGTTCCACAAAGGTGGTGATACAATGGAGTTGGAATTTATGAGCCATATCTCGGTGGGAATTTTTGATAAATAACGTGACCATGTCTTTTTCTGAAGGTGGGAATTTCAACCTGCTGGCCAAGGCACGCCATCTTTACAAGTAGCTTGCAAAGGTCTCTCCATCACGTTGTTTTTCTTTTAGGAGATCGAGTGTGTCAATATCCTTCTCTAGATTAAAGGAGAAGTGGGAGACAAATTGTTCGGATAATTGTGCAAAGGTTTTGATAGATCCTTTTTCAAGGCCCATGAACCAGTTAAGGGCAACTCCTTGTAGACTTTTAGGGAAAATTCGGATAAGATAATTGTCATTATGCATGACCTCTTAGCAATGAGCATAAAATTCTTGAAGGTGAGCTCTAGGGTCCCTGGTTCCTTTGTATTTATCAAATTTTGGTATCTCAAAATGCTGGGGAAAGGAACCAAGGAGATGGAGGGATCAAAAGGATAAGGACATATGTCCTCAAACTTGAATGTTTGTTTACCCGTTCTAGCTTGTAGATCCTTTAATACTGCTTTTACTTCTTCTAAGTCCTTATTGATAGGAGTCGTGGGAGTCAAAGTGGATTGATTGTATGGATAGTATTGTGGATATGATGATGATGGCCCTACCGCTGTCAAATCATAGATGGGTTGAGTCGGATACAAGAGTGTTTGTTGATTATAAGTGGATTGATTGTGATGAGTGGGAGCCACTTGTTGGTAAGGCAATGGTTGTTGATAGTAGGAAGTGAGGGATGGGTCTTGTTGTTGTGTAGAATTTTGGTAATACATGGAGGTAGGGCCTCTTTGTTGATGTGATGATGGTTGTTGGTGATAGGAAATGTAAGGTGCCCCCTGCTGATAAGTTGGTTGTTGTTGAAAGTAGGGTGGATATGATTGGTATTTTTGTGCAATGGTGGGTTGTTACGTGGAATATGGGGATGGATTAGATGGTTGTTGGTGGGGATGATTATGTGGTTGTGAAGGATTGGTGTAAGGTGGTGGTTGGGTCTGTGTTTGGTTTTGAGCATTCTGATGAGGATTCATATTGAGATGGGATGGAACAATGTATGTGCTAGAGGGATGATAGAGGTACTTAGTAAGCGAATTATGGTGTGTTTGTGTAGGGATATGCACATGTTTTTGTGGGGGTCATTGTTGTGGTTGTTGTTGATGAGATGGGTGAGATGAGATATGTTGTTGCTGGGGGTGGCCACGAAAGGGCTATGCGATGTTTGTTGTGGCTATGACATAGGTTGCACTACTTGATTTGATGGTTGTGTAATAACGGTAGTGTGTTGTGGATGTTGTGGATGCAAGGGTTGAGATGAAGCTAGAGAGGTAGCAGTATGTTGTGGTGGTGCTGGTAGTGTGGTGGATTGGTGTGGATTATTTGGAGGCTGTCGAAATGCAGGAGGTAGAAAATTGGTAAGTATAGGTGTGCCCCCAATATTAGGATATGGGGGAGGAAGCGGTCGAGTAGATGGGATGTATGATGGCATGCCATAGGCATGGGGATCATTAGGATCTGGTGGTGGAATAGTAGATGTTGTGGTAGACAAATGAGGATACTCTTGGACTTGATGGATGACAACATTTCCAAATTCGGGGTGGTACCAGTTGTCCAAGGGTGCACTCTCGAGGGTGTAGGAATTTCCTGGAACATTTTGGGAAGCTTGCAGATCAGCAAATGTTGGAAGGATATATGGTGAGGCATCAAAGTCTAATGGTGGTTTGACTCCCTTCATGAGTAGGGTAGCAAGGATCTTATCCCCTTGTTCATTGAGGAGATGATCTATCATTTGGACATTGGCAAGATTACTAAGATATTCCTCAATGGTGACTTTGGGTTGATTGGCCATGTTCTCGTCACCAGGTGGTGTGGTATTCTAGATGTCGGTGTTCGATTGGAATGAGACACCATTATGGGGATCATGTGGATTGTTTGGAATGTTATTGGGATCTTGAGGGATATTTGGTTGGGAACCTTGGGTTTGTTGGTCTACCATTTTATTTTTTGTTTGTGAACGGGTTTGAATGGGCATGAATGTGCAAAACAACTAAGTGACTTTAAGATGCAACTCCTAAAGGATGATCTAGGTGATGATTTGGATTGATTGATTCAGATTGGATTAGGATTGTAGGATTGGGTTGGATGTTGGACTGATTGATAAGATGATGGATCAATTGATGATGTATCAGTTTGATGATTTGGATAAGGATTGGATTTGATTAGATGATTTTTATTGGATGATGGGATTTTGATTAGATGATATTAGATTTGGATAGATTGGATTGGATAGTTTGGATCAATTGGATAAGTTTGCTTTGGATTGGTTGATGGAGGGGATCCTAAAAACCAATTCAAAAATCACCCTAAGTGACTTAAAAATGTTGGTTGATCGGATTAAATTGGCTAAATCAATGATTACAATGCTGAATCCACCTTGAGATAAAGGGGGATTGATTTGGGCCAATGATGTTGAAATTCAACATAAATCTGCCTCAAGATAAAAGTAGATTGATTAGGTTGAAGACAATGATTGATATGTAGGATAATGATCAAACCTAATGCCTTGGTCGATTCGGGTAATAACAAAGGTTTAAAGGAATTTTGAATGTGAATTAAGGATGTCCTAAAGGTTCCTTATATGATGGGAGTGTTGTTGAAGTGTTTCTTTTGGAAGAAAAACAACTCTTTAAGTCACATGGTAAGATGGTAGAACGGTTATCCCAAATTGTGAAATGATCAATGGGAATGTGGTAAATGGACATTTAGAAAGGTTAAATGGAGGCTTGGAATGGTCAAATGGATGTTTGGATTGGTTGAATGAATGTTTAGGATGATCAACCAATCAAACGGAGACTCGAGGTGGTTAAAAAAATGCTTAGAATGATCAAACGAGGTGAAATTGTCCATTTAGGAGGGCATATCCGCCCTTCTAAAGTCAAAATAGTGGATCAGGGGGGCAAATCTGCCCCTCCATAAGAAAATAGTGGATTA
The DNA here is from genome assembly GCA_007115665.2 of Sequoiadendron giganteum. Taxonomy (NCBI): domain Eukaryota; kingdom Viridiplantae; phylum Streptophyta; class Pinopsida; order Cupressales; family Cupressaceae; genus Sequoiadendron; species Sequoiadendron giganteum. The sequence continues at coordinate 159,355,470 of CM021105.1, forward strand.
GGAGGGATAATCCACCCCTCTGTAGGAAAACATTAGATCAGGGGGGCAAATTCGCCCCTCTGCAGGAAAACAGTGGACTAGGGGGGAAAATCCGCCCCTTTGTAGAAAAATAGTGACTCTATTTATGGCAAGGACTTGAAATGACTGAATGAGATAGACTTATCAAGATTTACTAGTTTCTCATAGAAAGACACTTTAAGCAAGCATAATCCTATGATTAGTGTTAAGGGGTATGGCCAACAAAGGTCTTAATCTAGGATGCATAAGGTTTCTACGGAGTCCTCAATATAATCTTGGTATGTGAGGCACAACCATGAATACCAGCCCATTACAAGTGTGAGTCGAAAACCCCAGTGAGATACTAAAAGGCTCAGACCAGCTCATCACATCTATCTAGGTATCACCCTAGTTTCGACGCTCTACCAAATATGATGTGACTAGATTGGGGTATAGCTTTGGCTCTCCCCCCTTTTATACCTCGCTGGTACGCATGGTTGGGATCGTCCCTTGGGGTGATAAAATCCCCAAGCAGGTCCCTCTAAAAAGAAGGCACTAATCATTTCCAACTACCCCCCGGTCCACACAAAGTGCAAGGGGAAGGTGAAAAAAATTAATGCCCCCTTTGGGTAACACAAAAAATAGACACACAACACAACAAGTATTACTTCCTCCTAATTAAACTATGTGCCTAGATGAAAACAACAATAAAAGACTCTTAAAATCTATGTAAATTAATGGTCCTGCAAACAAATGTTAGCTGTTTTATCTTTCATCTCTTATGAATAACCACAAAATGCTGCAAAATATTACTAAGAAATCCAACTACACCCACAAACAAGCAAAGTTAGGGGGTTAGAACTTCAAAACACCAAAAAACTAAGCCAAAATCGAAGCTAAAATGCCTGTTTTTACCTTCAAAAATGTGTTGTTTAGGGAAAATTTGCCCCTCTGCAGAAAACTATTAGAAACATTGGAACAGGAGGGATAATCTGCCCCTCTGCAAAAAATTGTTAGAAACATGAAACAGGAGGGAAAATCCACCCCTCTATAGAAAACTGTTAAAAATGTTGAAACACGAGGGCAAATTCGCCCCTCTACAAAAAATTGTTACAAATGTTGAAACACGAGGGCAAATCCACCGCTCTGCAGAAAACTATTAAAAATGTTGAAACATGAGGGCAAATCTACCCCTTTGCAGGAAAATAGTTAGAAACGTTGAAACAGGAGGGAAAATCTGCCCCTCTGCAGAAAACTATTAAAAACATTGAAACAGGAGGGCAAATCTGCCCCTCTGCAGAAAACTATTAAAAAAAATGTTGAAACAAGAGGGAAAATCTGCCCCTCTACAGAAAACTGTTAAAAATGTTGAAACATGAGGGAAAATCCACCACTTTGCAGAAAACTATTAAAAAAAATGTTGAAACAGGAGAGAAAATCCGCCCCTCTACAGAAAACTATTAGAAACATTGAAACAAGAGGGAAAATTTGCCCCTCTACAGTGCACGTGAGGACATGTCCGCCCCTCTACGGGGCAAATCCACCCCTCTGCAACCTAGACCTGCAAACAACTTTAACAACAACAAACGTGAAACAAAGAGACCCATTTGTGGGTCCCATCAGGCATGCCATAAATGTGGTGCCTAAAATGTTAAGTCATGTATACACCTAAAAATGGTCAGGAGAATAAAATTAATTAAATATGAATGCTTTAATTGATTATCCTAAATTCCTCTACTGTTTAAATAAATAGAAATATTTATTTACATAGTTCACGTTCACATTTAAATTCTTGTAAATTCTTCTATTATCTCATTTTAATTAAATAAACAAAATTAAATAATTTGTTTGATTTAATTATCATTTCCCTATTTTATTCTATCACATCAATCTTTAATTAATTAAATAAAGATCAAATGCTTTATTTAATTGCCATTATTCCTCTGTTTAATTTAATAAACAAATCCTATAGTTTATTTTATTAAATTATTTATCCCTCTTTTGCTAATTTAAATAAATCAAAAATATTTAAATAAAGGCATAAAGAATATTCCATCTATATTTCCTCAAAATAAAATTATATATCCTATGTCTAATTTATGTCTAAAATCATGTCAAATTAATTGATTGAAACTTCAAGGGAAGTTTGCGAGACAAATTGGAGACAAATTCAAAATTCTTCTCTCAATCCTCCTCCATCAATCTTTCATCTTCTCTTGCCTGGTGTTTTCATGTGTAGAGACAATCACCAAAATTCTCTCAATCTCCTCCATCTCTCACCATTCAATCCTCCAAATTGAATCCAAGCCTCTCAATGCCATCCCTGTGCATTTCTACAACCAAGAAATCTATAAATACAACCTCATTCAACCAAGAAAGGATCCAGAGAATCTAACTTATGCACTCTTACTCTGCAGGGATTTCAAGCATCAAGCATTCAGCATCTAGCAATCAAGTTTTCATATGATGGCTGCCTCTTGTAGCTTCATTTGTCAATTTTCATGTCAAGAAAAATTTAGTTTCTTTTAATCATCATATAGGATTAGTTTCTTGTATTTAGCATCCATCTCATTCTTCAGATAGTCATTTTAATAGTCACATTGCTTACACGATCTGAGAGCCACATTGATTTAATAAATCTTTGGAGATAGAGAGCAATATGACACTTTTAGTAGATTATTGTTTTGAATTAGTGCAATTTAATTTGTCTTTGATATAATATTGTATTAAGAAGTGTTTTAGTGCTTTACACCTTATTCACACTTACACTTTGGTGCCCACCATGGGGCATTAACCCCAATTTTATCAATTTTTCTGAAAAGTGTTGCATAGGTTTTCAGCGTGTTCTGTTTCAGCGCTTTCGTCAAATACTACATCGCATATGTGGAAAACTATGGCACTTCCATGCTTTGTTTTGGTGCTTCCATGATACTATAGTGCATCCGTCAAAACTTTCAGCTCTTTCAACTCTAGAGCTTCCATGACTTGTTTCAGCGCTTCGATGACCCATTTCTAGAAAAGCTGATTTAGTGCTTCCATGGCAAATTCCGACGCTCCGGTGTTCTATTTCAGTGCTTTTGAGTTTAGCGCATTAGGTAAAAGCTATAGCCTTTCAGTGGACTATTTCAACACTTTTGTAAATTCAGTCTGGATCCAATGCGACCGTGGCCAAATTTTATTTTATTCACAGTTAGACTAAAATTTATCAATCCTAGGATAGTCACTTCTAGCTTCTAAAATTTATAAATCCTAGGATAGTCATTTTTGGTTTCTAAAATGTATCAATCATAGGGTAGCCACTTTTGGTTTTCTTAAATAAAATTTATCAATCCTAGAGTAGTCATCACATTTTTGCAGTATAAGTTAAAAAGAACATCATGATTTTTGTGAAGCAACATCTTCACATAGATTAGAAAATTATCTTTTTGGGCTTAAAAAATAACAACTTACATGATGTACTTGTGGTGATTAGGCTTATGCTTTCCCCTTAACTGGGTGATCAAAACACTAGATTCATCTTTACTTCATGCTATTTATGCTTTATTAAATCCTTTAGAAGGCCTACCATAGTGGGAAAAAGTACTCACCCTACGGGAACGACCTAAGTGGGAATGCCTAAAGCCAAGGATTCCAACCCACTATAATCAAAATGCAAGTTGTTTGATAAAATTCCAGCTTGATGGTAGTGAGCAAGATAACCATCCCCAAAATCTTTGTTCTAAAGATTGGGAGGTCCCCTGAGGGAGTTTATGAATTGCCGCACCGCACGAAAGCCCTATCTATGAACCATAGAGTAGTATCCCGCCAAGTCAGTAACCATACATTGTCATACTCACGGTGCAAGGGGAGAGAAGAATCTTCCCCCAAGACACTCACCATATAATTGCCAAGGACTGTTTGTTCAGAGGACGAGAAATTCAACTCTGAGTATGCGCCTGGAAATGACAAAAATATGGGCGCCCTCTAGGGGGTGACACAGTTGTGTGTGTCAACGCAATTCAAGATGTGGGTATAACGATGACCTATTTGCCCCTTAAGTGTGAGTCTATCTGATTTGTGTAAATTTGTCAAAGCAACCCATGAAAATCAATAAGGACCATTCATGTTTCTTGAACATACACAATCTATTCAGTTTAAAACAAATCAAATTAGGTCAAAAAATTCATGATTCAAAAGTGGAAGTCCACCACGTTTGTCAAGAGAAAAATCAAGATCACCAAACCCAAGAAACCTTTCAGTTATCGAGATAATAAGAAGGCGGCGTTTACTATATCAGAATTGAAAGATATTTTTACAACATAGAACCGTCATCCACAGATATCACGATTTTGCTAGGAGTCATGCTTTAGATTACACAGTAGAACCACTCTATTCATGAGCCTTCTTCCAAAGGAGAGATCTCACATAGTATCACAACCATAGTCAATGCATAAGTCATTCTTATTTTACACAACCCATGATAGATTATTCCACAAGGTGAGATCAAATTTTACAATAGAGGGTCATAAAAGTCATATTTTTAGTGCTCTGGAAAACCTGTTTCAGCACTTCGGGTCATTGTTTTAGCGCTTTCGGGCACTATTTTAGTGCTTATAGTATTTATTTTAGCACTTTAATCAAACAACACTTTCATCATATTTTTCAGCACTTTCGGGCATTGTTTTGGCGCTTCTGTCAAGATAGCGATTTCATCATTTTTTCCAGTGCCTTTGGGCACTATTTTAGTGCTTCTGTCAAGATAGCGCTTCTATCGCCTGTTTCGGTGCTTCGGGACTCTGTTCTAGTGCTTCTATGAAATAGCGCCTCTGTACTTTATTTTAGCGCTTTCAAAATAGAGAGTTCAAAAATCTTATGAGTCAGTCTATCTGTCATTTATCCACAGTTTTTACCAGAACACAAGTTTCTTTTTATCAGAATCACTGTCTAGGAACTGAAATTAGATAGGTTTATACAAATTTCCAATCTTATCAACTAAAACAAGATCTTGCAAATCAAGAGTGTCAAAACAAATACACAATCAATTACTACACTGAAGTTTGATCATCAGGATACTATCATCCTTTATCACGAAACCAAGTATAGTAATCAAATTTTAAACATAGTCTCATCAATAAGATCAATCATCTTATTCGACTTTATTAAAAAAAATCAATTGACATTTTTATCCAGCATAGAAGATCAACATTTCAGAAGAAAGAGTAAAAATTTGTATGCCAATCTTCACTAGGTCCCAAAAACAGAAACTCTTAGAACAAGAACTTAAAACATCACAAGAAATGGTAGACGAAAATCCTTGGAACAGTCTAAACCAAAACGATAAGAATGAAATAACTCCAGAGGATATTCAAACAGCTCAACAAGATCCCAAATTCCATAAATTAATGGAAAATATTTTAGAACAAGACATGGAGAAATATCTCTTGATGTTGGCTGAATCGGGTGCTAAACTTCCCAAGGATTTTGATGTAAATCGTTTGAAGGAAGCATCTAGAACAAGTGAGACTAAAATACTGCAACCCACACAAACAATGGATCCAGTTGCTGGTTTGACATCCCAAATGTAAATGTTACAACAACAGATACATGATATGACGAAAGGGAGTACCAAAAGATATGTGATACTGGACATTTGTCCTTATCCTTTCGACGCAACAGTTGGCCTGATACCTTTTCCTAGACACTGTGAGTTTCCAAATTATGATAAATACAATGGAAGAACGGATCCAATAGATCATATCCAGGAATTCAAAACAATGAGCCTTGAGTTTTCCCAAGAGAAAAATTACTTAATGAGATTACTCCCAACGAGCTTGGGAGGATCATGTATGGAGTGGTTTTCAAAATTACAACCAGGTATCAGGACTTTAGAGGAACTTGTCAACAGGTTCATCTCCCAGTATTCCTTTAACATCCAACACGATTTTACAATAAAGGATCTTTATAACCTAAAACAAAACAAAGGGGAGACATTCTTGTCTTTTCTACAAAGATGGCAATGCTTGTTTGCTAGATATCCTCGATCCATTCTTGAGGAAGAAAAGATGGAGTTATTTATTGAAACTTGATAAAGGAAATGAGTTATAGACTTGAATTGCAATGTCCTCCCACATTCGAAAAAGTAATAGAAATCAGTCATAAAATTGAAGAAGCACTAGTCAAAAGAGGAGCTATCAAGCATTTCAATGATAAAACGAATACCACAAATAATTCCTCCAACCAATACTCAAACAGTGATAAGCCAAAATTTTGGCAAAAGAATCGAAACACAACTACCAATGAAACAACAAATGATTCCAAAAATGTCAAACCGGTTTTCAACTTGACAGCATCTATGTCAAAGAATCAAAACAATGATCAAATTGTTAAGTTGAATGTGATACAAAGCAACGAGATCGTAAAAACATAGTCATATCAAAAACCATCAAATCAGCGTAGATTCACACCTTTGGGCCAAATGATGGAATCAACAATGAAAGACTTAGTCACTAGTGCCCCTATCACTGCATGGGAAGCCTAATTCTGGGATCTGAAGGTCAAACCATCATGTTGGAATGACTCAGATTACTGCAACTTTCATAATAACAAAGGCCACAAAACCAATGATTGTATGGAGTTGAAACATGCAGTACATGATTTGATCGACAACAACAAAATATATATGGATGGACCTCAAAACAATAATGATCATTCAGCCCTCAAAGACCCTTTGCCAAACTATGACAAAGGAGCATCATCCTCGGCAAACAACAAAGGTAAGAAGATCAATCATGTCTATCTATGACACAACAATCCTTTTTCTATCTAAAGTAGAGAGTGATCATACAGTTGGTCACAACATCGTGAACCCGAAACTAACAAAACTACCCCTTTGGATTTACTTCCAAGCATACAAAATTCTAAAAATCAAATCAACATCTTAAAGATCGGAGACCGTCAGGAACATCAACCAACAAATGTAATGACTAGGGTGCAATCCAAGGTAGTGTTAAAGGGAGTTGGGTCTACACATGCAGTTCCACCTCCATCTCATTATAACATTGTCAATCAACTACAAAAAATTCCTGCACAGATATAGATACTAGAACTCCTTAAATTATCACCATCGCACAAGGAGGTTCTAGAACAAGCATTAGCTGCCACTAAGGTACCAAAGAATCTAGATGTTTTTTAGTTCCAAGCTATGGTGGGGCATTTGACTACCCCACATTGTCTATCATTCTCAGAATAGGATGATGTCTCACTAAACCATCCCCATAATATCGCACTCCATATCAAAGTCTTAATCCACAATCATCGCGTCAAGAGAGTCTTAATAGATGGGGGAGCTGGTCTGAACATTTGCACTCTCAAGTTAATCCATGCACTAGGGTATTCCGATAATGCCATTGATTCCCGAAGGAAAATGACTATAAAAGCATATGATGAGGAAGAAAGATTGTCTAAGGGATTAATTGTGTTACCCATTCAAGTGGGGCCAATGATGAAACATATAGCATGCCAAGTATTGGAAAAACAGTTAACATACAACATACTCTTAGGACGACCATGGATCCATGAAATGCAGGTCGTGCCTTCAACATATCATCAATGTTTAAAGTTCCTAGTAAATGGATAGGAGGTGACTATATCTACTGATTACAATCATCCTCAACATTGTGACAATTAGAATCTCTCAAGATACCTTTGTGCCTCACAACAGGGAAGCATCCAGTTCAAAATCATCCAATGAAGAAAAATGTCCAAGTATCACCACCAAGTGGGTCGAGAAGAAGGATAAAGAAAAAGAAACAAGTCCTATTGAAACTCAATCAACAGATAATCCAAATCCACAAACTTCTTTATCACAAAATTTTCAAGAGCAAGTCCAGATGATAGACAAGGGAATGGGGCAATATTCTATGGAGTAATCACTTAACCTTTCACTGTTAATGCCATCTCCTAAGACATATGGTCAACCATCTATGATCAAACATCAAACATCATTACCAGTCATAGTTCTTGAAGAAAGGTTTGTCAAAATTGGCACCATAGAGGATGAATCAGACAACAAAGCAATCCTAGATTGGCTATACAAAGATGAGGAACCCTCGACATCAAATATCAGTATCAAAAATGTCAATATCAACACCGAAAAATATGGGAAAGGGAAAGCTATCCTAGAAAAAATGGGTTATGAGGGACAAGGACCTATTGGGTTAAGGAAGGATGGAATCATAGAGCCTATTCAACCCCTCACTCTCCATTCAAAAGAGAAGCCAAGACTAGGATACTCTGAGGAACAAAAACATGAGCTGACAAAGAAAGCTGTAGAAAGGATCCTTCAGATTAGAGATAGCTCTGAAACAAATTCAAATGAATATGAGTGGGATATGTGTTTTGATATATCTTTCACCAATATTCAAGTTGATGTAATCCAACAATATGCACAGATGCGTGAGGAGGGACAAGGCTCTGGGTCTAGACCATTCGTAGCAGGATCACTAAATATCGATGACTCATGTGAGGACGAACATAATTTGAGTGAACTAGCTGATCTTGAAGAGGGTACCATCATTGATCTCGATATCCCTAATAATAACTATGATGATATTTCTATCTTAACCCTTACTTCCATCAACCTAAGTCAATCCGATGACTTCATGCCTCTAATCCATCCCGAACTTATTGACTGGGAACCTATCGAACCTTTGAATGTACCACAATTTGCAAACGATAATTCTATCGTAAATTTCCTATGTCATGATGAACTTGGTAAAAGTTCTATCTATAATACTCATAACAACACAACTTGGCAGGAGGGTGTCAAATCTTTCAGTTGCAAAAGTGAAAACAGGGAAAATAGATCTAATGGTGAAAACCATTATATGGAAGCATTAGATCTGGAAAAAGAAAAAATAAAGAATGCATCTAATGGTGAAAACCTTTTTGAGGCACCGAAGGATGGAAGATTTGACACTCTTCCAAAACATTATCATGAGCGGTCATCAGTTTTGGTAGAACCAACACAGTCTGTGAACATCAGCATTGAAGAAAAAGAAAAAATACTACATCTGGCAAAATCCATGATAGATCAAGAGAGATTGAAATTCATCAATTTATTTAAGGAAAGAAGCATCAACTTCACTTGGTCATATTCCAATATTCCAGGCTTAGATCCAAATCTGCTCATCCATCATTTGTCTTTTCCTGCAAGAATCAAGCCTGTCAAGCAAAAATTGAGAAAAACGCATCCCCATATTGCATTGATGGTAAAGAAAGAGCTAAAGAAATTGTTGGATGCAGGATTCATAAGGTCTATAGACTACGTCAAGTGGATATCAAACATTGTACCTGCTTCAAAGCTAGACAATAGCATCGAGATATGTACATATTTCAGGGACCTGAATAAAGCATGCTTGAAGGATGATTTTCCATTACCAAATATAGAAACCATTGTGGACTTGACGACAGGGCATGCCATGTTGTCAATCATGGATGGTTTCTCCAGGTACAATCAAATAAAAATAGCTCCAGAAGATTAGGAAAAGATAGCTTTTACATGTCCATGGGGAACCTTCTACTGGAATGTCATGCCATTTGGTCTGAAAAATGCAGGAGCCACCTATCAAAGAGCAATGACAATAATCTTTCATGATATGATGCACACCTTCATGGAGGATTATGTGGATGATATCTTGGAAAAATCTGGTACTAGGGAAGGACATTTGCATATCCTAGGAAAATTTTTCACATGGCTAGAGAAATTCAATGTCAGGCTTAACCCCAAGAAGTGTGTCTTTGGGGTCACATCAGCGAAACTGTTGGGGTACATTGTCTCAGAAAAAGGTATTGAGGTAGATCCAAAAAAAGTCAAGGCAATAATGGAGATGCCGCCTCCTAAGAATATGAGTTAACTCAGATCACTACAGGGAAGGCTCCAATCAATCAGGAGATTTATCTCCCAGCTAGCAGACAAAAGTCATCCATTCAATCATCTGTTGCATAAAAATGTGGTTTTTAAATAGGATAATGGGTGTGAAACAACATTCAATCAAATAAAATAGTATCTAATGTCACCACCCATTCTCATGCTACCAACAGAAGGAAGACCTTTGATATTGTACATTGTGATGACAAATATCTCTTTGGGGGCACTATTAGTGCAAGAGGATTATGAAGGAAAAGAACACGCCATCTACTATATCAGTAGAACATTAAATGGGTATGAAATAAACTACACTTTCATAGATAAGTCTTGTTTGGCAGTGGTGTTTTCTACTCAACAGCTGAGACACTATATGTTGACTCATACAATCAAGCTAATAGCAAAGATCGACCCTTTAAAATATCTACTCAGTAAGGTTTCCTTAACAGGTAGACTGGCAAAGTGGGTCATGCTATTAAGTGAATTTGACATTCAATATGTGGAGAGAAAAGATATCAAGGGTCAATCAATCATTGAACAGTTAGCTGAGGCTCGTCTACCAGATGATCAACCAATGACAATGGAGTTTCCAGATGTAGACATTCTGACGATGATGCCACAACAATGGGTATGATATTTTGATGGATCATACGCATAGCGAGGATCAGGAGCACGGATTTTGTTCATCTCCCCCCAAGGACACACCATTCCAAAATCATACAGACTAATGTTTCAATGTACAAATAATGTGGCAGAATATGAAGCATTGATAATTGGGGTTAAAATAGCAATTCAATGGAAGATCACAGACTTACAAGTATATAGGGACTCTCAACTAGTCATTTATCAAGTGAATGATGAGTATCAAACAAAAGATGAAAATTTTATGCCCTATAAGCAACAAATAGATGATCTAAAACAATTCTTCATTAATATCAAGTTTGATCAAATTCCAAGGGCGGAGAACAAAGTTGTGGATGCTATGGCTACAATTGCTTCATTATTACAATTGCCAGAGAAACGTGGTTGTTATGAGTTTATGGTAGAACAAGTATCATGTCCTTCCCATAATAAATCAGAATCCACTACCATATGCCATCTAGAAACCATTCAGACCTCCATCTATGAAAAAACCTATATTTACCTGAAAGATGATGTCCTTCCTCTTGATCTTTCAAGGAACCAAAAAAGAAACTTTATCTGCCAATCCACCCGACATATCTTAATCATAGATATCCTTTATTATCAAGGTCTTGATGGTACCTTACTCCGATGTCTAGAACACGATGAATCTGAAATGACCCTACGAGAGGTTCATGAGGGTATTTGTGGCACTCATTCAAGTGGGATAACTCTAGCCAAGAAACTCCTCCGTTTGGGATATTATTGGCCATGCATGGAAAAAGAATCCTATCAGTTTGTTAAGAAATGTCAAAAGTGTCAGACTCATAGCAATCTGATTCACGCACTGACATAAGAACTGCATCCCTTTACATCAACATGGCCTTTTTGTTAATGGGGATTGGATCTGGTAGGAAAGATACATCCCTCTTCATCTAATGGACACAAGTTCATTATCACAGCTACAAAATATTTCACAAAATGGATAGAAATAGTGCCTCTTACAACCATCACTGGGAAGCAAATTTCCTCTTTCATCTTGAATTACATAATCTGTCGATATGGAATCCCTCAATCCATTATCACTGATAATGGACGACCTTTCAAGAATCAAGATGTCCAAGAACTATGTGAAAAGTTCCATATCCAACATCGTTTTTCAACACCGTACTTTCCTCAAGGAAATGGCCAAGCAGAGGCCTCAAACAAAATGATTCTAAGAATTCTAAAAAAGATGGTTAATGATGTTGGATGTGATTGGCATGTTCAACTCAATCCTACACTATGGGCCTACATAACATGTATCAGAACACCAACAGGAGCTACACCATACGCCCTGATATATGGATCAGAAGCCATATTACCCATCGAAGTAGAGATTCCATCCCTTCGAGTATCACTCAGCAGAATCATTTCAGATGAAGACTATAGGGTATGTAGGCTGTAGGAACTATATTTGTTGGATGAGCATCATCAACAAGCTGTTAATCATCTAACGACTTATCAATAGCGAATGTTAAGGAGTTATAACCATAAGGTAAAATCGAGGGTCTTTCAGGTTGGTGATTTGGTTCTAAAAGAGAACCTTAGGAATCATTAGGACAGGGAGAAGAAAGGGAAATTTGAGCCTAATTGGCTAGGTTCTTTCATTGTCATATTAGTGTATGGATCAAGGGCATATCAACTATCAACGTCAGAAGGGGATTTTTTTTATGAACCTATCAACAGTATCCATCTAAGAAAGTTCTATACTTGAATCTCCTAGTGCACGGGTCAAACTTCTAAAAATGGTTTCCTTGATGAAAACCTGGCAAACAGGCATCTTGGCAACACAAAAATTCAAAAAAATTGAAAATACAAAACAAAAAAAAAGAAAAATAGAAAAATGAGAAAAGTATACAAAACAAAGGGTGTAATCAAAACATATGGTGAAAACCTAGAAACAGGCATCGTATGTGATTCTAAAGATCAACTTTCCCATAAATTTTGATACATATTGGGATCAATAATCTGGCATTCAGTACCATTCCATATCATGTCATTAGTCTTGCCATCATTGCATCCATTATCAAAATCATTTCACATAGTCAAGTCTCACTCAAAGCTTGGGGGCAACATTTGGATATCACTAGGGGCAACAAAAACATCAATTTCACCAATGGGAGAACAATAGTATGATAAGAAACAAAAACAAATATCAAAGCACAACATCCATCATCGTCAAAAGGGCATCAAACATCTGTATCATATCAAAAATCCAAAAACATGTCAAAAAGTCAGTCTAGAAAAGAAAAATACAAAATCATAGGTCTATGTCAGTTGAACTACATGGTCTCTACGTGTGTAACATAGTCAAGGCTAATCTTTGATTAGCCCTTGAGACCCCTAGGATAAGTTAGTAGGTTAGGTCTTTGGTCAAAATCTCGAAAATCCAAGAAAAATGTCAAAATCAGGAAGGATGATCTAAAATCTGAATAATGATTGAAACACTGTAAGTAAAAAATGGATAAATTGTACTTTTTGATTATCATTTCTTTGGAGTAACTCGATGATGTATTGCACTAGAGAAACAAGGAAAAATAATGATATTTTTATTGTTTGTTGTCTGTAAGTTAATCATATAAATGTGTGAATTTTTGGGGGAAGAACTATGAAAATGTATCACCGATGACATTCATAATTCACACACCAAAATGATTAATCTCTACCTATTTACGCAATGAATGCTCAAGTCATATCGGTTCAATTATACCTAGATGCTTGTGTTCACTTGCAATATCAAAAATCATGAAAGTAATACTTAGGTTGTCATTGGTCTAACACATACCATTAATGCCTGTACTCACTTTCAAAACCCAATAAAAGCTCTATGATGATACCAAGCACAAAAATACTGTTAAAATGACAATGGTTGCATATAGTTGCATGATAAAATTAGATTGCATTCATAATAAATTCATTATCTGCAGAGTATTTTTTGCATAAGGGATTCCAATCGATAATTATCTTTTCTATAATCATGACTAAGTATACTTGACATAAATCCAAAAATCATCAAAATCATATAGAAGTCATCATTTCATCATTCATCATGAATGCATTTTAACATCAAATAGTTATGCATTTATCATTTGTCATCCATATCATTACATTACATTATTATCATTTCATTATACATCATTTTTCATCCATATCATTACAATACATCATCATTTTTTACATCACAATAAATACATCGTCATTATTATCATCATCATATCATAAATAAAATACATCCATGCATTATGTCATGTCATTTATTATTATTATCATCAACATAAAATAAATGCAAGTCATTGACATTATCATCATTATATCATCTATACATCATCATTATTATCATCATTTATAATTCCATACATTACATCATACATCCATATATCATATATTCTACAAATGCATTTATCATAGAATCATTACATGAAATAAAAGAATTTATCATAGCATCATCACATTGAAATAAAATCATTCATATAGAATATCACATGTTACATTATCACAAAATAAATGCATCCATCACATAGAAATTGTAAACCATCATAAGATCACATCAACTGCATCTCATATATATATCATCAGTGTCAAGTATACAATGAAGTCATAAATAAAGATACATCATAAAAAATGAGCTAAATTGTAGTGTACATCATGTCTCAAAAGGAATATCTCAGAATCACAATAGCATCTATGATCTACTACTGCTAGAATGTGCGGGCCCAATAGGACTAGTACCACCACCACCCCCGAAAGGACCAGGATCTCTGGGATCTCCTTGAGGAAGCTATGTCACACCCTCACTGACTGTTTGGGTGTGAGTCTGACCAGATCTCGATGGGGCATAGCTGACTCTACGATCAATAGCCACTGCATCATGATATCTACCTCAGTAGAAATCTGCCTCTCGGCCAGCCCGTAGAATCTTTCTCATGTAATCGACCACTAAGGTACCATCAACCACTCTTTGTAGGGTCTTGAATGTCTCATGTGCCCTCTCAGTGATCTATCAAGAACTGTCTCACTCGACTACCAATGTAGCAACCTGAGTCTGCACAGCAGCCAACTTTCCCTGTACCTACGCTAGTGCTTGAGCATGGGCCCGAGCCTAAGCCTGTATTTGAGTCTGCATCTAAACCAGCAAACCCCGGGCCTATACCAAATATCCTTGTAGCATTTGTACCTATGTCTAGAGACCTTTAATCTATCTCTGATGATCGACTAATGGCACTACCACTGCTCGCCTCTTGCGAGGTCTACTAGATGAAGGACCAATGCTAACTGGCCCAACCCCTCTATCACCTCCACCACCACCATCACTACCACTCTCTGTGCTACTACTTGAAAAATTATCACCCCCACTATCTGCAGAACCCTCGGCAGCATCCTCCTCTATGGGTAACGGTGCTGGTTCATCTAGAATGGTGATGCGAGGATGTGGAGTCAAAGTGAAAAATGCAGCATACTCCTCTGTCACTGTTGCCTCCGCAATATCTCTATGCATGTCCCAAGTTGATGGGTGAAGTGCCTTGTATCCCTCTACTAAGACCTCATATGACAAACAAGGCCCCCAATTCGCTACATCACTTCGCCGCTTAGCATAGTGGGCTACCCCCTGAGGCATACACTGAATGATGCCATACTCCTGTACACTCATTATAGCAAAAATCTCTCCAAAACAAAGGGTGTCCGGCCAATCAGGTACATGGAATCATAGAGATACCCCAACACTGTATCATCCTCATCCCATTGCTCACAATCTAGATATGGCTGCCAGACAACGCTCTTTGTATCATCAAAAACTCGCCTCCAATGCTCCAATATACCCATTCAAGCCTGGGTAAGCCAACCTCTGTACCAAAACACATACGCTCTGCCTACTGGTCTATCCATAATTGGAAATGGTTAAGCAATGGAAAAGTGCTCCCATGCCCACACCTGTAACAGGGTCATCCCTACTGATAAACTACGTGCCCCAATGTATACCACTGAATGAAGGTCATGGTAGAGATGTGCCATCATGCACATCCCCCACGTATATCTCGTACCATGTACGACCATGCTCTCTAGAATCCTGCCCCAACCCATAGAGAATCCCTTTGACCTGCGATCAGGGCAAAGGAAACCTCCAATGAGTCCAACAAGCACTGCTGGTAATGAAGCGTATGCATCAACAATCGTCCTCCATCGAACACTTGAACCTACAATATGCTGATCCTGAAACACTCTATGGAGAGCATCTCTCCCACCAACCTCATGAGAATCACTCCCCCATAAATGAAATGCAAAAAATCCGCCACACATCCTCAGGTGTGGCCGTCATCTCACTAGTGGGCAAATGAAAAGTGTTATGATCACTATTCCACCGCTCGGCCAAAGCAGTAAGGAGACCCCGATTAATCCTAATCAAGGGCATGTCAAGTAAACTGGTGAGGCCACATTGACCTATAATCTGAATCTCATCTAGAGTTAGATGAGGTATCAAATTGTTCGTCCAAGGAAACCGCTCTCGCATCTAGAGATTAACCAATTGCTCCTATCATCATGAGAAAATTTACAATCAGTGCACTATGTCAAGAAATCAAAATTCATTCTACTATCAAGTCTAATAAAAAACTGGTATGAATTTTTGATCAAAATTCATGAATGAACATCAACATACCTCACCTATCATGAGGTTCATCAAAAATTATCTAATCTCACCTATCATGAGGATCATCATAAATAGGATTATTCTCGCCTATCATGAGAGTAAGTCTTATTTAAAATATCAAAATAAATCATCAGGAATTTGGATCATCAATCATACCAATCTGAAGAATGGACATGATCGAAATTGACGAAATCAAGGTTAACTAAGTCAAATATGCAATTCTGACGTGGATGCGCTAAAACAAGCATGCAAAGTGCTAAATTTCAAAAGCGCTACTTTATCAATCAGATGCGCTAAAATAGGCACCCAAAACGCTATTTTATCCAAAGCGCTATTTCAGCACTCCGATGCACTATAACAGGCCACTGAAGCGCTACTTTATCCTAAGCGTTGTTTTACTACATCAATGCATTGAAATAGTCTGTCAAATCATTGCTTTAATCAAGGCATTAAAACAGACCATAGATGTGCTAAAATACCAAATCAAAGCGCTAGAATATTCTAGGTGCTAAAATCTAGCATCAATGTGCTAATTCTAACTACCTAAGTGCTAATTCATGAAAGTGCTACATTATCCTATGAAAGCACTAAATCTTGAAGTGCCAAATTAGTTTATCAAAGCGCCACACCGGAGTGAAAGTGCTACAACGCGACTTGGATGCGCTAAACTAACTAAAAAATGCAAAACGCATTAAAAAGCATAAAAAACAAAATTGCATGAAAAACGAGGAGGATTATGGGTACATACCGGAGGTCCATACGTGGCTAGCCACTGGTGATGTTGAACATGCTCGAAATGGTGAGTGTGGTAAGGGATTGGCATCTTGCTCCAGCTGGCTGAAATGTCTCTCTACTGAAGTTTGAAAGTCAAAAGGGATTGGCAAGATAAGATTCAAACAATTAGTTGTACCTACAAGTTAGTTTAATATCAAGCAATGAAACACATAAGAATATAAAAAGGAAAATAAAGTGAAATGGAATGATCTCACCAATCTTCTCTATTCATGATTGCTTCCATTGCACCTTCTCAAGCCTTGCTACAATGATGGATTGCCCTTAGATTTCTTTGTGAGCAAACTTCTCTAATGCCTAGCCTTAACAAATGCCTTTGAAGGATTTAATATGATTCTATGCAAACTAGAAATCAATATCTAATATGCAAATAGTAAATAAAGTCTATGATCTCTAGAATTCCTATAATAAAAGTTTATATTAAATGATCATGGATAAGATTGATTGACCCTGAAAATGAGATCAAGATTGTCATTTTATAGAAAATGCAATCTTGAATGGACGGACGAGATGAGAGATTGGAAGAATACCCTATAATCAAAGGTCAAGATTCAATAAGGCAACCCTAATTAGGGTTAGGGTAAAATACCCATAGGTGTAAATAAGATTTAATTAAATGAATTAAATCCAAACTGAATGTGACTTTGGAGATGAAATTAGTAAGAAATCAGAAGACAAGAAGATGAGATTTTAGAAAATCAATAATTTTGGAAATTACTTGATTTGTAGAGGAATAATTCCATTTTGAATTAATTTAATTCAAAATAGGGATTTTGTGAGATAAGAAGTAATTGATTTTTGGAATTAATTACTAAATGAAGAAACACTTAACCATGTGAGATATTTTTAAATGATTTATTTTATTTAAAAATAACAAGGTGTCACATGCCACAATTAAATAATTAAAATAATTATTTAATTTAGAAGAAGTAGTTAATCAATTAAATAAATAAATGAATTTATTTAATTAAGAGAGGATTTGGGAATTAGTGACATATTAAATAGATATATTAAAATATATTAATTTAATAATCAAGAGGACATTAATGATGAAGATTAATTAAATAAATTGATGACTTTATTTAATTAAGAGAAGATTTTGACAATTAGTGACATATTAAATTGATATATTAAAATATATTAATTTAATAATCAGGAGGACATTAATGATGAAGATTAATTAAAGAAATTGATGACTTTATTTAATTAAGAGAAGATTTTGACAATTAGTGACATATTAAATTAAATAAATAATATTTATTTATTTAATAATCATGAAGAACGAAAAATTCTAAATTGATTAAATAATCATGAATTATTTAATTAATAGTTGAATGTGGGTTAGGGACATAATTCAAATGTTACAATTATGCTAGGATGGGAAGTGGTAAAATAGTGGTCGTAGGTCTAGGTCATTTTTATGTGTCTACACATACCGGAGGTCCATACGTGGCTGGCCACTAGTGATGTTGAACACGCTCGAAATGGTGAGTGTGGTAAGGGATTGGCATCTTGCTCCAGCTGGCTGAAATGTCTCTCTACTAAAGTTTGAAAGTCAAAAGGGTGCAAATGACTTTGAAAATGACCTTTTGGACTTTATATAACTTTTGAAAAGGGTATTTTTGTGGATTTTATTATATTTTTATTAATTTTATTCATGGAATTAATTGAAATTCATCTGTGGGCTCTATTTTATTCATCATTATCGGGAGATAAATTTTTTCTTCATCAAATTATACCTCTTTTGTGCTGCTTCTTCCTTGGTTGGCCCTTGATATTTGGATGTTTTGTGTGCTCTTTGGATGGCAAGGTAAATCAAATATCCAAAGTGATATGCAAGATGGGTGAAGACATGGTAATGGTGAACTCAAAATACTATGGTAAAGGCAAGATAAGCTCAAATGGAGAATTTGCAAGAGTTTTGATAGAAAAAGATTGATTGTCAAAATGAGAGAAAGGAGGGGGTATTTATAGAATAATTTGAATTTTCTAGAGAATTCAATGATTGAGATTAAGCCAACAAGGTCAAGAAGGAGGGTTATGGTGAGTTGAGGACTCACAAGCCCTCACATCTTGACATGTGGAATGTGAGATGGCCTAGGGTGGGATGATGTGGAAATGAGGTGGAAGAGAGGTACATGATGTGGAGGAAGGACAAGTACCTTGTAGGTACCTTGTTAGATGAGAAGATTTCCTCAAAAAGGAACTTCTTATCCCCAAATGAGAATGAAAAAGACATTTGAGAAATTTTAGAATTTCTCAAAAATCTCCATGGGAAATGGGAAAGTGGTTGGAGAAATAAATGTGAATTAAAAATTCACATGCTCGAGAGAGTCTAATGGATAAGAGAAGGTTTCCAAAGAGATGGGGATTTTTCACATGTGAGTGATGTGACAAGTTGAAAGTTCTAGAAGTCCTTGGCACATTTAAAATGACAAGTCAAGTCTTCTAGAACTTGCATGGGGATAGGGTAAACCTTGGAAGGATAAAAGTGAATTAAAAATTCACATGGGGAAGAGAGGAGCCTTGGGTGAATAAATGTGAATTAAAAATTCACATGGTAAAGAGAGTCAAGGCCAAGAAAAGAAAGTGGAAAGGTTGACTAAAAAAGGTATGCTAAATGTGGCTAATGAGCTTGATTAAGGGTGTGAAAACACAAGATTAGGATAATTAATGAGAGAATAGAGGCAAGTGGGAGATTATGGAGGATGTGACACTAATATTGATTAAGTGGTGCACATCCTAATCATGGATTAATCCAGATTAAAAGAGGATTATGGAGAATGTGATAAGGAGAGAGAAAAAGAGGAATTAAAAATTGGTTTTAATCCAGATAGGTCAAATGACTAAATTAAATAAATTGTCTTATTTATTTAATTTAGAGAAGAAAAAGGTGTAAGGTAAAGTATTTAATTATTCAATTACATACTTTAGGAACCTTAGGCAGAAAATGAAATAATGATTAAATAAATTATTTAATCACTATTAATGAAATAGATGTATAGAGTAGACGATTTTGATCATGTGGAAGTGATCAAATTTAGATGTCTACACTTGTCTTGCTATTGAATGCATACATTATGAAGTCCTTTGACAGGTCTTGATTTACCAATATAGGAGCTGAAGAAATAACATCATTAGCCTTGTTGAAGGCTTCTCTAGCTTCTTTCTTCCATTTGAATAATTGATCCATTTTCAACATCAGGGTGATTGGTTTAATTATTCCTGCAAAATCAAAAATAAATTTTCTTACAAAGCTAACCTTCCCTAGAAAATACTGAACTCCCTTTTTGTTGACTAGTAGGGGAAGTTTCCTGATTTTGTTTACTCTCTTAGGATCAATTGTGATTCCTTCTTTAAACACTACATGTCCCAATAATTTTCGTTGTGGTACTCTGAAGACACATTTTTTCAGGTTCACAGATACCCCAAAATCCTAGAATTTTTTGAAAACCACCTCTAGATGATCAAAATGATCATATTTAGACTTGGAAAATATAGTTAGATCATCTAAATAGATTAGGATAATTTTGTTGATCAATTCACTGAAAGTGATATCTATTGCCTGCTGGAAAGTGGCTCCTGCATTTGAGAGGCCGAAAGGAATTTTAGCATATGCGAACGTTCCTAAATTTGCAGTGAAAATTGTCTTGTGTTGGTCCTCTTTTTTGAATTGGATCTAATTGTAACCCAAAAATCCATCCAACAAAGAAAACATCTCCGAACCAACCACAGTCTGCAGGATTGATTCCATGAAAGGCAGTGGGTAATGATCTTTTAGCGATTCCCTATTTAGGTCATGGAAATCAACACATCGATGAATGTCTTCACTCTTCTTTTAGACTAAAACAAGGTTAGACACCCATATACTATGCTTGATCAGAAACACAATCTTAAACTGTGTAAGCTTTCTTAGCTCCTACGCCATCAGGGCTTCAATCTTCAGATTTATGGGCCTCTGCTTTTGGTAGACAAGTTTGGCACCTTCCATTAGGTCAATAGTGAGTTGGATGATGTCAGGATCATATACCCTGAGGTTATCATAGGACCAGACCACTACTCCTTCATATTTTTCATAAAAGTGCATGAGTCTGTCCTTGTCATGGTGTGGAACTTCTTTTTCAACTTTTAGTTTTCTTCCATCTCCGACCTCTAGATCAACCTAGTCTGCTTGGTCTACCACAAAATTTATCCTATCATTCCTTGTATCATCATAGTTGAATAGATTCGCAAGAGTGACCAGCCCCTTTAGAAGTTTGTTGGACCTCAACTGAATGATCTATCCCTCATATGCCTCCTCAATTTTTGGTTGAAGTTGATCAGAAAATTCTCCCGATTCTTGGATGAACAAGGCCATGTATTCATCACTTTGGAACACTTTCCATCTTTGATCGTTATCTGAAATGGAGGGCCAGAGAATCACTCACATAAATTGTATATTCTTAATCAATTTGGAGGTAGGGTCAAATTGAGATCTTATCATTGCCACATGATCCGTAGTTGAATTCTTCTCCCTAGGCACCACCTGAATGTTAAAAGCCCCAAAACCTTCAATAAGGTCCCAAACCTTTTGTCTATAAGACCACATGTGAAAATTCTTTACAACAAAGGTGTTTTGGACTTGATTAATTATAAGTTCAGAGTTTTCAAACACCATTATTTTCTTGACACCCATCCACTCTGTGAGGCTTAGACCTTGCACAAGGCCTTCATATTTGGCTTCATTGTTCGAGAAAGCAAACTAGAAGTGGAAAGACCTGAGAATATATTCATTGGTTGGAGATGTTAAATATTTCCTGAAACCAGTGCCAACCTTTCACCTTGCACCATCAAAGTGCAATTTCCACAACTTTGAGGTTCAATCGACCACGAGGTCCTTTACCACCTTTGGGATCTCTTGATCCTCATCATAGATGACATAGGTTCCTACACGGTAGCATGATAGTTTCCAAAAGGATCAACATCTATGTATTCTCTCAAGAGGACCTCTTCTTGTTCACTCTAGTCTCCAATTACCTTCTCATCCTCAAGTAGCTCGATACCATAAGTTTCTTCTTTGGTGAAAGAGGTATGAGCAGCTTCAAAGTTGATCATGGATTCATCGGCTACATGTTATGAATGAAGAGGTTTGGATATTATCTTCATTTTAGATCAATTCATGGTCCTGAGGATCAGGTACGACCAATTCAAAGAAAGGTACCCACCTCACTTTGAAGTGAATTCTTGGGAGAGGTAGAGGCCGAACATGGGGGGAACATCTATGATCATAGTATCTTACGAAACTGTGATGCTAGGGTAGGAGAATAAAGTCAAGGGGAGGTCTTTGATGACACCTATGATTTTGAATTTGTTCCTATCAAGCTACACAACCCCCCTTTTTAACGGTTCATAGCTAAGTCCTAAGGCTTTAGCTATTTTCTTGGGCATGACTGTGGTGCTAGCACCGAAGTCAATCATGGAATTATGCAATAGTTTCTTCCCCAAAATGAGAGTATAGAAAAAGGGCTTTGTTTTTGGATTCTCTTTAACTTCAGTAGAGGTCTCCTTTGCAGTATTTGCGAGAACTTTGGCCAAAGCTGATGGTTCAACAACCTTTTCTATGAGCGATTGCTCTGTCAGTTTGGTAACCACAACTTCCCTAAGGGCCTTCTCCAACAATGAATTTTTCTCTGAAATACCTAAGATATCCCAAAGGGATACACTAGTAGAATATTTCTTTAATTGTTCCACCATGATGAATGGTGGTAGATTCAAAGGCTTTTGTTCTTTAGCCTTAGTTATAATAATTTATTTGTGTAGCTGTGGTTGTGGAGCAATTGTGGAAGGACCAGGGGATTGGTCAGGGACTCTTCTAGGCTACAAAGTGATCGTTTCACCCATGAATCTCCTTTTTGATCAAGTGTTGTAATTGGACTACACTCGTTGGGTCTTTGATGTGGATGCCTTGTATGTGAACACTGCCTCTTCCCCTTCCATCCATGAGAAGAGGGCACGGTCAGGAGCTATGTCATTTTATTGTTCCAAGGATATTCCTTGCATTTGTGTGGTAACCACCACATTTTCCATTTGGGGAGAGGCATATGTATAACCTCCTAAACTTGGCACCACACCTTGGCTGCGTTGTTCTATAACCTTCTAGTGTAAATTCCCATGCAAACAATTTCGAGGCATATGTGCATCATTGTAGGGGAAGCACCAAGGATTTATATCTTCAGCGAGGTTGTTCTACCTTGTGGTCAGCTCTCTAATTGTACCTGGCTAAGCAACTCCCAATGGGGTAGGCACTGGCACTATTTGGTTAGTGGGTATGTGCAGGATCATCATGGAAAAAATAGGCCCTTAAGTGGTGATGAAAATTCATAAAATCACAGTTAGGCAACTTGACATAAAATTTTGAATAAGTTATGTATATTATTTCAAAAATATGTAAGAATAGAATCTATAGAAAATTGAATGTAGTTTCTAAACTACTAGGTTTATTTAAAAAACAATTCTATTTGGTGAAAATTTGAAATTTCAATGCAGTAGTACTTCAATTTCAGGGAAAAAGTAAGAAGTAGGTGTCTGTCTGACCACCCTAACCACAATAAAATGATAATTTTTTTTTTAAGATTTAAGATATAAGTAGACGACTCATGTCCCGATGTGATGCATATTTTTTTGTAATTTTTTTCCAAGTAAATAATTAATTATGAATTTTTTATTACAACTTTTAAATAATACAAAAACTCGTATGTCTAACCACCTTATCTTGGTCAAAACTTCATGAAATTCATTTTTTTTTTAATCCTATAGAATGTGATGCATGTTTCGGATTCAAAAAATGTGATACCATTTGAAATCTATAGATATTTTTTAATCAGCCTATCAATCAAAACTTTAGTCGTAATTCAAATAGAAAATGAATAATAATTATTTATTAAATTCAAAGTAAAGCATAATTTATATTGGTGGAAAGTTGAGAATCTCCTTTAAAACCCTTTCCATTTCATCAATTTTGGGTAAAAAAAATTTGTCAGCCACATGGGCCATCATATCACTTACATATCGCCACTTTTTGGCCCATCATGATCCTACACATACCTTAGTCGTCTGAGCCTATGTATTTGTCTGTGCGGCTCCTTGATATTGGTTTTGTTGGTAGGAGTGTCTTTTGGCTTGATAATTTTGATAGGAAATTCTTGGAGGAGTGACTTGGTTGTGCTTGATGGTAGTTACTTCATTTGCTAGGTTCTGCAATAATTATTTTATGTCACTCATCTTGTCCTTTGAAGAGCTAGATGTAGAAGAAACATTTTGTGGCACACTCAGATATGTGTACATAGACTGGGGAGGAGTGGGCACACTGGTAGATGGCATCTCCTAGGCGGGAACTGATATCTCAAGAAATATTGGCATGATGGGATGAGGTGGCAACTTCCCATTGTTGATCAGTTTGTTCTCTACCTTGACTGCTATGATGTATGCATCTAGTAGAGTGGTTCTACCAAGAGACTGGATCATCATCGAGATATTGACATTGATGGATTTCAAGTAAAACATAAATGCCAACTCAGTCGATGGGTGGATAGTAGTTTGGATCCTTTGCCAAGTTGTATGGAAATAGGCATTGAAGTCAATCATGGATTCATATGGGGCTCACTTTATGGTTGCTAGTTGATGGTATAGAGAAGACCTATCTCCATCATTCAAGAATCTTTCATATAAACGATCTTCGAGCTGATCCCAAGTACCGATGGTGTTAGCTGATAGAATGTGGTACCATTCTAATGCTTTACCTCTAAAAGAGGTTGTGAGCAACCTTAGCACTATATTTTGATCTATAAATTCATGCACCAAACACATGTCTGCCACATCTTGCAGATGTTCGAATAGTGTTCTTGAACCATCTCTGGTAAATTTAGGTACAACTTTTAGAGAAAAGACTAGGATAGGGGGCCAAATGACGGGTGCAACTAGTGCTACAAGGGGACTTCCAGCATCCCAAGCCACATAATTTTTGTTTGCAACTTGCAACATGGTTGGTGGATGGATCAAAACGTTCATTGGATGAGTTCGGGTTCGTACTGTTACTAGTGGAGGCACTAAAAAACTAGGGTTATTTACTGTTTGAGACCTAGTAATAGGTAGATGGCTCATATACCCTCTTTTGATTTAGGTACATTTAAGTTGTACCACCAAGGGTTCCAGAAAAAAGAAACTATTGATGGATAAAATTGGAAAGGTAACAGGCTTTATGGGAAACTCAGTTAAAGGGGGGACCTATTGCGCTAAACTGAGTGACCTCTGGGTTTTTAAAGACGTTGGTTTATTTAATAATTTGGGGCCTTGAAAAGGGTAGAGGGAAACAAATGTAAAATGAAATCTAATCTAAGGTGATGTGCAAAGAATTAGATATGGGCATGATAAACCTATTTATGAGGTATGATTTAAAGGTCATTCAACAATCTGCTATGTCCCAGACTAAAAAGAATCAAAATAGAAATCTGAATAATTTACTTAATGACATAAAATAACTTCCATACATTTACTAAAAAGAAGATTCAAAGACATGGTCTTAATCAGCAAGCTTATATTGAAGTTATAGAAGTTTGTGAACAAATTACTCAATACAATAATGGCAAAGTATAAAGCTTCATCAAATAGTTCAATAAATAGAAATGCTGAACAATTTCATAGTCTACGAATCTTATACAATAATCTAACGCAATACAAGAGGCTTGGAGTCTTTCCACAAATTTTCCTATAGGTTTTGAACCCCTTCTTCGAAAGAAGTAGTATTTATAAGTTACAACCCACCACCTGGTGGGCTAGTAATAGAAATGATTCCCTCATCATGCACAATGATGCCCAAAGCAATGATTGCCCTTGGTCGTTGCAATGGAAAAATATTCAAACATGGAACTCGGTCACCTTTGAACCAGATGCATCCCCTGTAAATGATGGTAGTGGTCCTAGCATAGAAGCAACAACTCTCTAATAGACATGTTTCACTCACTCATGAAGGCCATTAGAACACATGGAACCCTTGGTGAATCTCTTTGCTTTCTCCTTACTACTCCTCGATGAAGGCCCAAAAAAGACATGTGACGACAGGTCGGACCCTGTGGATCATTCACCCTCCTTGCGATGAAAACCTACATCATCAAGACACATGGAGGTATCTTTCAAAAATGGCATTGTTAGTGGGGTCCACCAAAAGCATACGTGGATTTTAGGCACAACTTGGTAGAGAAGCAAAGGGAAGTAGCCTTAAAGTGCCCGTGACATTGACACATGGAAGCATGGAGGGAGCTGTTAGAAGAGTGAAGGTAGAAATCCCTACGAAGAGCACCTAGTAGACATGTGGTAACGGTCAGAAAAATATTTTGTAAAAAGGAGCCCAATGATGTTCAGCAAATGGGGCGCGGGCTGATACTTAGCAAAAATAAAAATCACCCAAAGGGAGCTCGAGGAAATTTATGTTCACAGTAAGTATGGTTGATTTTATTTCAGATTTTTAGAAAAATATTTTTACAAGTATGCAAGACACAACCACAAGTCTACATGGTTAGAAAAATACACATTGCAACCACAAAATGAAGTCCATTAATATTACAATTCAATCCAGGTTAATTTTTATTCATAATGAATATAGATATTCCCTTGATAGTACAAAAGAGAATAAGAAGATAGTCAAGAAGTATCATTTTTACTTGAGTGATGATTGATCTCATTCATCAAAGTATGTACAATACTATTTAAAAAAAAAAAGAGATTTTACAGGAAAACGATATTACAATGGTTCAACATATCATTTGCTTAGATAATTGCATCACTCAATTCAAGAATGTTGAATGAACAATACAACTGAGAGGGGGGTGAATCAATTGTATCAAATTAGAACATTAAAATCCTCAATAGTAATCAAATTTGGATATGCATTCATTAAACCCCTAATCTTTTATAATGTTTGAACATGGAAATAAGGTAATAAAACCTAAAACAACCAACACCATACACAAAAGTACACCAGATTTATGTTGAAAACCACAATAAGGATTAGCTAACAATATAAGTAATTGCAAAATTGGTACAAAAGAGGCTCACTGCTAGAATAGGACACACTATTCAGAAAGGCTCACAGTCCAGGCTCAATGCTAGAATAGAAAGAAGAAAGAAGATAAAATTTTATAAAGAGAACACAATCTCAATGTAATAGAGATCCCGCCACAATAGCTCCAAAAGCACTAGCAGCCTTCAAGAGATCAAGATAACTTATCTCACTACATTCAACAATTTGGCATTATATCTTGCACTACATTTCATACTTCTACACTTAATTTCATTTCACAATACTCAACTCTATTCCACACCTCATCTCGCATCAATTCACCTTGAATTTATACCATCTGTTACTTGAAAGACATCTTCAAGTTGGATATACTCACTTTACACTCTATTAATTCAAAATAGTTTGGAACTAAACATTCCTGCGATGGATATGAATGAAATTGGACCAATACATAACTTAACTAGGACCCAAATCAACTCTCACATGCCACACTACACTTCCATTAATGTTCAAACATATTCGAATGTAGTGTAAACACCAGGTCAGTCGTTACCCATGAAAACACCATTAAAATTTGAATTACACACTTCCTCAAATCCAAGGATGACTTGTAAACGACATACCATGCTTCATCTTAATCTAGAATATTCCTCTAAAATTCTAAAATCCATCAAACACCTTCGCAACAACTCACACCTTCAGAATGTACACAACTTGTACATTCAGACTATACTTCCAAACACTGCAACTCTAAAATCCAAATTTTAGATTACCAAACCACAAATCCTCTTGACATAGGCAGGAGATCAACACCATTAAAATAAATTAGAAATTGCAAGACTTGAAGAGAAAATGTGAAGAAATTTAGAGTAAATACATTTATCCTAGACACCTCTATAAGCGACATTGCAAAACTAGTTCATACACTGGTGAACATAACTTCCTCTGACCATCAATCTAAAAGCCAATTTTTTTGATATATAAAATTTGAACCCCTCTAAACAACATATCCAAACCACACAAGCAGATATTCAACCTAGAAGAAATACAAAGCAAAACTAGAACACCTCTGTAATGCCCTATTTTCTTATTTTATCAATTTTCTCAATATCCTCAAAATATAAGCCATAAGTAGAAGCTTATCAAGGAAACACTAGAGGTAAAAATTAGCAGATTAACTGATGAAAATATAATTAAACTAATCAAATCAACAATCTCTTCTCAACCAGTGCACAACTATCATCAATGACAACACAATCTTGTTGACATCAATGACAACACCTTCATACTTGCAACAATCTCCCCCTTTGTCATTGATGGCAACACATGATGTGAAAAACATCAAAGACACAACACTCTGAACATACCTATTTCCTTTTCTCTTTTCTACCCCTTGCACAACTAACTCATTACACTCTCTCTCTCCCTTTGATACTTTCCTTTTTCACATGTCTCATTCTCCCTCTATATAAACAAACTTTTTCATATAACTTGTCACAAGAATGAAGAAAGGATTGAAGGTGTTTTCATTGGTGTCAACTGGTCAAATGGTTATCTACTAGTTGTTGTTGGTTGTATATGTTGAGGATATTGAGAAAATTGTATAAAAGAAAGTTTACAGGTATTCAGTTGTTGCTCTAGTATTTTCCCCTATGTTCATGTGGTTCAGATATGTTGGTTATGGTTGTTGAAGGTTTCTATATTCAAATTTTTGGTTGTTAGTTCATTGAGAAGTTCAAGTTGTGTTCACCAGTTGTAAACTATGATTTTTTGTGCTTTGATTGAGGTATGGGAGAAATGTTCCTGGTCTGGATTTCTCTTTGATGAAGTTTTTTGACTTGCAGTTCTAGAGTTAAGATGTTTTGGTTGCATTGAAGATATTTTTTGCTTCTAGAAGTTTCAAGCTTAATTGTTCTATGTGATTTAAACTGGTTTGGCTCACCTTGTGTTAAGTACTACCTTTGAAGTTAATTAATCATGTTTGATCTATTTTGGGTCCCAGTGAAGCATGTGTTTGGGTTGCCCTCATTCTAATTCCACCCTAGGATGTTTGACGTTGACCTAATTTGAATTTAAAATTTGATGGATGACTTTGGATCTTTTTCAAGGTTGGAGATAGTATAAATACATGATGAGCTAGTAATGAAAAATGTACAAGAGGAAAGAAGGAGATAAGTGAAATAGTAGATAGGACATTAATGCTATTCAAAAACTATGTGTGAGATGTGTGTGGCAGATCAGTGTGAAGCTTAATGTTGAGTTTCTGGATGCAGTGAGCAGAAGGCGAACTCTATCATTCATGCAAGCCAATCAAGTAACTATGGTGGAATCATTTGTTGCATTGGGATTGTAGTCTCTCTGTAACAAGTCTTCTTTGTCTTCTTTGTATCTTTATGGTAGTGAGCCCTCTAAATTGTATCCCTGTTAGATAGCGAGTCCTTATTTTAGGCAGTGAGCCTTATCTTAGGCAATGAATCATTTTTTAATTAGTTTTGATATTCTCTATAGTGTGAGTAAATCCTCACCA
Source organism: Sequoiadendron giganteum (assembly GCA_007115665.2). Lineage (NCBI taxonomy): Eukaryota > Viridiplantae > Streptophyta > Pinopsida > Cupressales > Cupressaceae > Sequoiadendron > Sequoiadendron giganteum. The sequence goes on from CM021105.1 coordinate 159,385,051, forward strand.
TTTTTTGTCCCTCATTGTGTTTTCCATGTAAATATGGTGTTATTATGTTTATGTGATGGATTGGAGTTTTTGTATTGGCATTTGATGATTAATCATTTAAGTAGTTTTAAGTATTAGTTCCAGTGATTGGATTAAAGGCTAAAATTTGTGACAACTGATTCAAACCCCTCTTAGTTTTCCTATACAAAAATTTGTATCAGAGCTTGGTTCCTTAGTGAGGAGCTTAACTGCTTGAGGAAGGTCCAGGATGGCTAGCAAGATGGTCTTTGAGTATCCAAGGTTTGATGGAACTAATTATGGTATCTAGAAATTTTTTATGGAATACTATCTAGAGTATTGCAGATATGATGTGGAGAAAGCTTACAAAAATCCTTACACTCCTCTTGCTAATGGTCTAAGTACACTTAAAGAAATAAAATTACATGAAGTGAACAATAAAGAAAAGTTCATCTTGAAGAATAGTATGGTACATTCTGAGTTGATTAAGGTTCAAAATTTAAAGACATCTAAGGAGGTCTGGGATGCTTTAGAAAGATCAAATGATGGCGATGAGAGTTAAAGAGGAAAAATTGCAAAATCTGGAAACATAGTTTGATCTTATACATATGCTTGAAGATGAAAACGTTAAATGTAGCACCTCTCTGGTTTTCTTATATTTTCAAACAGTGCTTTTATTTTGATAGACTATAATACTATGATGTTGTTATTTGATCGTTGACATTATAGCAATGATGGGTTTTATATTGAGATGTGATGGTACACTATATTGATGATTATGGATTATGACATGCTTTCTGATTTGCATAGTTGATTGTGTGAGTTGATATTGATATATGTTCATCTGTAGTTATTTGATGTTTTAGTTTCACTAGTTTTGATGTGACACTATATTGGTGAAAGAAATGAGATTACATCACTAGCTTGTGAGTGCCCTACGATTCAATGATTTTTCCTTCATGTTGTGATTATTCATGATCTTTATACATGCACGACATATGTTTTGATTGCTGGATTGTAGGTACAAGACGTCAATTCCACTTGGATTCACAGGTTTGAACATGTCCATTTCCCAACGAAATAGTTGATTGGGAGGTAGTAACAAGATTTCCCTGTCAAACCACAACCCTAGTCATAGTGTGTCGTTAGTCCTTGTTTTGGTTCTGCTTTTTTGTCATGTTCTCATTCGCCTTGGCATTTAATTATTTTACAAGGTATGCTCTGTTGGAAATTAATATTAATTAATGTTATAACTTTTTAAATGATTATTTATTTAATCGTGATTAATGTTGTTAGAAGCTTTAAATTTCATTTAATTAATTAGATTTAACTTATTGTGTAAAGTAATTTAATTATTTAGATTAAATTTATTTTACATAGTGATTAAAATTAATTAGATTAAATTTGATATTTAAATTGTTAGACTATAAAAGCTTTGTTTAATTAATTATTTAAATTAATTAAATTAAGTTAATTAGATTAAATTTGATATTTAAATTGTTAGATTATAAAATCTTTGTTTAATTAATTATTTAAATTAATTAAATTAAGTTGTGAATTTAAATGAATGGATAATAAAATTAATATTTGATTTTAAATTATTAAATAAACAAATATCTTATAAAATATCTTAGAGAAAATATCTTGGGATTTGATTTGGAAAGATATTTTGGGATTGTGACATGAATTAGAAAATTGAAATCTGGTGTTGGGAAATAATTCACAGAGAATTATTGTGTTAACTAAAAGAGGGCAAAAGGCTATTACACAAGAATGAAAATGGTATTTTGGGGTGGTTGAAAATTGGAAGAAGTTCTCAGAATTTTGGCTCTGGTTTTATTTTCAACTTTCTAGAAAAGAGGATTTTTTTGGAAGAGGCTTTGATAATTTTGGAATCTGAAGGCAGGCTCTACTTCAAACATTGATACTTCAAGCATCTGAGACAGGTTCTTTATTATTTTTATTTAAATTCAAATTGGAAAAGGCTATTAGAATTAGTTATTGTCTTGGAAAAGATTGCTTGTACAATGAAGAAAATTTTATTTGTTTTTAAGCTTTAATGTGTTTTGTAAATTGGAAAGATTTTCGTGAAATCTTTAGAGCCTCAGATCAAATTCTTTATTCTTTTGAAAAGATGAATTGTTTTAAAACAATAGAATTCCCTAAATGATTGGAAAGAAAATTTGGAAAACCTCTATAGGAATTGATTTCAATCTTCCTGTCAAAATTTGTAGAAAACCTCTATTTGTATTGGAAAAGATCTTCCTGTAGAAGAATATTGTTTTTCTTCCAATTAGATTATTTGGCTTGGGAAATTAAAACCTCTGGAAAATTTTGTAAATATTTCCTGTAGAATTTTTTGTGAAAATAAATTGCTCATCTGGAGCAATCATTTGATAGATACATATACTAATATATATATACATATACAAATATATATGAATTTTTTTATAAAGTTCATGTATAAACTTATTCTGGAAAAAAACTCACATTGGAAAAAAATTGTATTGAAAAACCAAACTAGAAAAATTGTACAACAATTTTTATGAATCATAGATTTGAAAAAAATTCAAAGTTAAATGTAAAGGGGGGGAGTTGGGGCTGGCCCCACATCCACCCCCATAGGGGAGGCAGGCTGTGAAGGCAACACCCAATGCTACCTTCATAGGCCGCACCCTCCCATATGAGGGTTTGACTATGTTAACAGCCCTTGTGACTAATGACATACCTTCTAAGATTTTGTCTACTTCTTTTTAAATTCAATTTTTTTTAATATATGGTTTTTAATATATATTAAATATAATATATGCATATATGCATAAGTATGTATATGTATATATATATATATAATAAATGCTTTGGGATATTGTAATTAATTTTTAAATATTTAAATGAATTTTATATTAGGTGCATGTAAATGCACGAATTAGATGTTGTAATATGAATTGATTTTTAAATAGATGTAAATGGGAAATTTAATTAAATTAGATTTAATTTCTTTATTGACTATAAATGAAATTTTGTTAAGCTAGATTATTTTGAGCAATGTATTATTGTTTTTCTTGAAATGGAAGCTGGATTAAGAAAATCATAATGATAGTTTTATTACGTTCCTAAATTTGATTATTTAATTATGATGTCTTTTGTTCACATAAGTTGGGAAATATGTTAGTTGTGAATGTGTAAGCCTTCTAGATGTTGTAATATTATGTGGGGGTTGTTGTGATATTTTGTTCAGCCCTTTGTTTTCCTTGGGTAGTGCACCTGGATGTGATTCAATTTAAACACTTGGTTACTATAAATGGGATGTGTTGCTTCTTGTATTATGGTTGGTATTTTATAACTATTTTTGTCCACTTTGTTTACCCTTGGTTTATGGATTAGATCCTTGTGTTTTCAGTAGGGGAGTGGCTCTCAATGGGGGTCGACACACAAAGTGGTGTCAGGGTAACTCATGTGAGAGTTAGATAATTTAGTGGAAATTAAATAAAAGTATTAGGGGAAAGGGTAGCTTTAAAACACACAACTTGTTAATTATTCCTTGCTCATTGGCTCAAGGGCTCATTTAGACTTGAGATGAGACAAGAAGGCCTAGAATGGAAAGGTCAGTATCTTGTCCCTTTGAAAGATATTTGACTCCACATTAGTTTGCATGTGGGGTCGGGGATCGTGAGAGGCTACCAAGGTAACCCAAGATGGGGTCTAGGGCCTATGAAGATCTGCCAAGGTAACCCATGCTACTTTATGATGAAACTCCTCCTATGAAAATAGTTTGTATTGTTCAGTTGATGTACTTGATTCTTTTACTCTAGAAGCAATGTAACCTTTATGTTAACTATTGTATTTGTTTAGTTTAGTCTTGTGATTGCCTATGTCTTGAGATTGGTGGTTATGCATAGGAATCCCTTTTACTATCTCCTAGCATGGGGGGTGGGCCTGCGGGTACCACTTGGTCAAGTGGAACGTGCACCTTACACTATTAGGTTTCCTCTTCATGTTCGTGATGGTGGGATTTTCCAAATTAGGGAGCTCGCATGTTCCTGTTGCTTTGTACCATCTCTTATGCTCTATTGGATCAATTGGATGTTAATGTATATGTACTAATCCTTATTTATATTCGAGGAGAACCCTTGTATCATTGTAATTGTAATATTTTTTTTATGATCTACCTCATTTTGGGAATAAGCCTTATAACTGCTATATTGTATGAATGCAATCTATGAATGGGTTTATTATGTACATTGTAATCTTATGTAATGTGTTTAATGTTAATGGATCTATGTTCTTTATTTCATGAGTATAATGTTTATGCTATGGATTAGTTTAATTTTGTATGTTATAGGTTTCAAATGTAAGCATTGTCACATACCTTAGAGGATGTATGCGTTAAGTGTAGTTCACTTTACTTATTGTTAATTGCACTTTCAAAAAAAAATTGTTACACTTTCATTGTAATTGTGTTGTCCTCTAGGGTTACGTGGTGGGGCATTACATTAAAGCTTATGTATAGAGATTTGATGAGGTAGTGGTTGGAATGTGATCTCTTGGCACTACTATAGATGAAACTAGGATTGTAAAGAGGATTCTTAAAACTCTTCCTGATGCTTACAGTGAGAAGGTGAGTGCTATTGAGTAGACTATAGATTATAAGAATTGCTCTAAGGATATTTTGTTAGGATTTTTGACATCTTATGAAATTAGCAAGTTGGGTCTAAGAAATGGAGGTAAATCAGAGACTACTTTTAAAGTTAGAAAGATGAAGATCTAGATGAAAATAAATTTGATGAAATAGAAGCTAACTTTATGAGAAGAATCAAAAAATGTTTTGGTAAGTATGAAGGTAAATTTCCCTTTAAATGCTTTAGTTGTGGAGAAATAGGTCATTATACTCCAAAGTGTCTAGAAAAAGCTAAAAGGAATAAAAAAAGATATGAGAAAGAAAAGAAAATAAAGGATATTAATAGAGCTTATTGAGTGAATGAGAATGCTAGTATTTCAGATGAAGATTCAGAATATGAAAAATATAGATGACAATGAATTCTTGTTCTTGTTGATTAAGGATGAACCTACTTCTACTAATTCAGAAAGACAGGTAAAGGAAATCCCTCTAGAGAAGGAGAAGGAGAAAATTGAAGGTACAATTATCTCTTCCCTACATGCTAAACAAGAAAATAATTTTTGGGTAGTAGATAGTAGTTGTTCACATCACATGACTAGTGATAATAGTAAGTATTTTAAGCTTGAGAAATATGATAGAGGCTTGGTTGTTTTCGAAGATGATACTGATGCTAAAATTTGTGGGATAGGTTTAGTAAGTTTTGATGAAAAGCATTATACTGATGATGTTTACTATGTGAAGGGATTAAGGCATAATTTTTTGAGCATTGGTCAAATGTGCAAAAAAGGATATGATCTTAAGTTTAAGGATGAGACATGTGAAATCCATAAATGATCGGAAACATTTATTTCTACAGGAACAAAATTTGAAGGGAATATTTAAAAACTTAAGGGTGTTGATGGAAGATGCTTTATGACTTAGATAAATTATAGTTGGTTATGGCATAGGAGAATGTGTCACATGAATGTTTATAACTCAATGGAAAGGATTAGTTTTGTTTAGGCCATGGGAGATTTACCAAGAATTACAAATCCTAGTAATATTATTTGCAGGAATTGTCAATTTGGGAAGCAAGCAAGAAATCATTATAGATCAAAGGAACAATCTACTACTAGACTACTGGATTTAGTTCATACAAATCTCTGTGGTCCTATGAGAGTGTGAAGTCTACTTGGTCAAAGGTACTTTATGCTTTTAATTGATGATTATTCTAGATATACATGGGTTACATTTCTTAGAGAGAAATCAAATGCATTAGATAGATTCAAGTCATTCAAGGCTATGGTTGAAAATGAAGTGAATTTGAGGATAAAATGCTTAAGATCTAACAGAGGTGGAGATTTCACCTCCCATGAGTTCGATATGTTTTGTGAAGCACATGGAATAAAGAGACGGTTATTTGCTTCAATAACTTCTTAGCAGAATGGAGTTGTTGAGAGGAAAAATAAATCAGTTCAAGAGGTTGTTAGATTAATGATTACTCAAGCCAGTTTACTAGAAGTTTACTAGAAAGAAGCTATTCATACTACTGTTTATGTATTCAATCAAGTTCAAGAAAGAGAAAATAGTACAAAGACTCCCTATGAGCTATGGCACGAAAGAATTCCTATAGTTAAATATTTCAATGTATTCAGAAGCAAATGCTATATCAAAAGAGACAAGGAAACTTTGGGTAAGTTTGATGAAAGAAGTGATGAAGGCATATTTATTGGGTATTCTACTAAAAGCAAGGCATATAGATGTTTCAATAAAAGACTAAGAAAAACTGTAGAGAGCTTGAATGTGAAGGTTGATGAGACAATAAAGAATTATATTGATATTGATGGATATGTGTCAGATGAACATGATTGTGCAAGAATAGAAGAAATTATGGAAGAATGGGATAAAGATGAGCAAGAGAAGTAGGATAAACTGGATGAAAGAGAAGAAGTTTACATGGAACAACCAGAAGAATTTCAGTTAACAGATCAACCGGATATGGTGTGTAGATTGAAGAAAGATTTATATGGATTGAAGAAAGATCCTAGATCTTGGTATGCAAGGTTAGACATGTATTTGATTCAAAAAGGATTTAACAAAGGTACGACAGACAGTAATTTGTACTTTAAGATTGATAATGACGAAATATTGGTTGTAGCTGTATATGTTGATGATATTATTTTTGGATGAAATGAAAAGATGTGCAAGATGTTTGCGAAAGAGGTGCAAAAATAATTTGAAATGTCTATGTTTGGGAAGATGAATTTATTTCTTGCACTATAGATTAATCAAACAAAGAAAGGAATTTTGATTTTATAGTCTAAGTATGTGAGAGGGATGTTGAAGAATTTTGGGATGGATGGTTCCAAACCAGTATGTACTCCTATGGTGATTGGTTGCAAATTGGGTAAAGATAATGATTCACCTAAGACTGATCAGAACAAGTATAGATCTATGATTGGTGGATTACTATATTTGACTTCTACTAGACTGGATATTATGCATGTGGTTTTTCTTGTGGCTAGATTTCAAGAAGATCTAAAGGAAACACATGTTATTGTTAAAAGAATATTTAGATATTTGAATGGCACTCTGAATTATGGATTTTGGTATCCTAAGGATACCGACTTTACAATTATTGCCTCTATAGATGCAGATTGGGTTGGATTCGTGGATGATAGAAACAGTAAAAGTGGTAGCACATTCTTTCTTGGATGCAAATTGGTGGAATGGTTGAGTAAGAAGCAAGATTCAGTCTCCTTGTCTATTATTGAATCTAAGTATATTGTTGTTGCATCTTGTTATACACAAGTTCTATGGATGAAACATATATTAAAAGATATCACCATGTTATATGATGATCCCATTTATATCTTTTGTGATAATACAAGTGCAATTAATTATTTGAGGATCCTATGATGCACTCAAGGATGAAGCATATATCTAATAGATATCATTTCTTGATAGAGAAGGTCATGGAGAATGAAGTAAAACTTGAGTATGTTCTAGTGAAGGATCATATTGCTAATATTTTCACAAAGGCTCTTCCTAAAGATAATGTTGTGTAATTTTTGCATACACGCCCCACTGAAAATAGGGACCCTCTTTTAGCTTGTTTTGTCTGCCTAATTGCTTTATGGTTTTGACCTTTTCCCCTTAAGGGATAGGTTTCTTGGTTTTGGTTTTGCTTCACCCAAAAGTTTAATGTCTTATCTGCACTTAAGGTTTTTTTCTTTACACATCCCGTTTACCTTGGATTAGCTCTTAGATGTTTCCCCTAGCTTGAAGGTCAACTTGAGGCCAAAATCAACTAAGTCTGGGAGAGGTCCAAAAAATCCGGGCTCCTTCAGATTACCTGAGGTCCAGTCCACCTAGAGATTCTGCCTCCCCTCATATTTTTTGAGTCTGTGGTGCTTTGAACAAACCATCAGAGATTCTGAGGTAGCTCAAATTTTTCATGCCTTAATCCGCTTGGAGAATCTGGCTCCCCTTGGATCTCTTGAATCCTTTGCAGCCTCAAAATCCTGAAACTAGAGCACAAGCAAACTAATGGAAACTTTGTCTTCACCAAGGGGAGAATCTGACACTTAGTGAAATTTTGAGTTTGAATCACCTTTGAAAATTCTGAGGTAGCTCAGTTTTTTTGAGCTTTAATCCGCCCAGAGAATTTGACTTCCCTTGGAATCATCAAATTCCTACATCCCGTGAATCTTTGGTGCATCTGATAAGTTGAACTTTGAGGTATATGGTTTGGAACAAGATCTCAGATAAATAATGATAACAATGCATGAGCTTTATTATGTCAAGAACCCTCAAAAATCTTGAAAATTTCCAAAAATATAGATTTTTCTTGAAATTTTAAAATGTTCTCGAAAAAAAAAAATTTCTTGAAATTGATTTTTTTTTTTTAAATAAATTTCCAAAAATGGAAAGTTTTCTTAAAAGGTCAAAATTATATTCAACTTTAATTTGGATATTTTATGGATGGGATTTTTAATATGTGAGCTACTAATGATGATATTTGTTTTTTAGGATTAAATAAATCAAAAGGGGACTTGCATATGGATTCGTGGCAAAAAAGAAAATCTAGAAGAGTTCAACTCAAATATTAAATGTGGGGCCTACATAAGAATCTATGCCACAGCTATGCCAACTAGGGAAAATGGTTAGAAGGTTCATGATCACATGTGAAGCTGTTTTATTTCCCCAATCAAATTTTTTATCAATATTGAGGTGGTAGATTGTTTTTTCTTATTGCTCCATAATGTAATTGTTCAAATGTAATTGGCTGATGATATACCACATTTTTGAAACCCTAATGTAACTTCTTGATGCTTTTGGAGGATTGATCTGAGCCCTTGGATTGATTTAATCCTAGCCTTTCATCCTAAAATGTAAAATCTATAAAAGGCCTTTTCCCTCTCATTTGAAAGAGGTTAGAGACTAAGTTAGAAGCTAGGGGTTAGAATCAGTTGAAAAGCCAAAATTGGCTAAGTTAGGAGAAGTCAGTAGCTATAGGAGATGAGAGAGTAGGAAGAATGTTATGTAAATGCTGGAGAAGATAATGCAAATGGGTTGTTGATTTGAAAAACATTGTGCTATGTTTCAAAAGTTTTATGGTTTCTTGTTTTTGATTCTCAATGTTAGATGTTAGATTTCAATTCTTTTGCAATGATGGTGAGATGTGAATGATGTTGATCAATCTTTGGTCCATACTTTTATCAATTTTCTGATTGTAATTTGTTGTTTAAATTTATTATGGGCCCTATTTTGTGCTAAGTTCAACTGTGAATGTTTGTTTGCATTTTGCCAGTTATTCGGTGTGTAGATGAATGTTAATAGTCTGAAAATATTCTAATTTTATTAGAAGATTGCACCATTTCTATGTAGTTGTAGGATTTTCCTTGATCAAGTAGAGATTAGTTTTATTGGGGATCTGTTCATTTGCAACATTCATTAGTGTTGTGATTGATCTTAGGAGTTAGTTTTAGGATATCTTTCTCTAAATCCTTCTCTTTTGATCTTTCTTTGAATTTGGGTTAGTTTTAGGATTGAAAGCATCACCATACTATTACATCTGATGAAAGTATACTTCGAACATTGTTCATTTGTAACGCCCCTTGTAATTACCAATATTTTTACATTTATTACTAAGTTTTTTTGTTGCATTTTCAAGACCTGACATTAGAGACCTTGGGGTTATCTCTTAAGGCTTGCTAATAGAGATTTACCTTTCAAGAGAGATAGGATATTATATTCTATCTGAGTTATTGTTGTGCAGAAAATACCATCAATAGTTTGGAGCTAGAAGGAGGGCATGAGCATAAGACAACATTTTTGGAAGTTGAATGAGCCTTCATGTTGAAAATCTAAGATATGATAGATCTCTGAATTTGAAAGTACAAATTCTGAGTCAAGATGGAAAAGTAGTCTTATGTTTTTCATGATGGGAATAGTCATCAGATTGAATTTCCCCAAATTTGTGAGTCTTTGAATAGGAGATTGGATGTCTGGAATAGTAAGGGTCTGCATAACTAGGTGTTACCAGACCAGTGCAGAATCCACAATACCCTTAGGAATAATGAGTTGTAATGCTTAACCTTTTTGGGTAAAGTCGAGATGGTTTTGGAAAGGGATATCTTAATGCGAAACCTACTTGAACCACTAGCCTTCATAGATTTAGAGTTTGTTGATGTTGTTGTGAGGCATTCATAGAGATAGTTAAAGATAAACTTGGTGGTGCAAGCATTTACAAGATTTCATCTCATCTAAATTGTGCATAGTTCATAATGCATCTCATTCAGAATTCACTTGCCATTCATGTGTGGAAATTATCACTAAAGTGGGGAGATATCTAGAATGGAAAGAATATTCAATCAAGGAATGTACTATAGAAAAGACAAATTATGGATCTAGAGAATGTGCATCAGGTGTTGAGCCATCTACAAACCAGGTAGCATGTCAAAAGGAAGAGTCTGAAATATTTGAGGCAATGGAGGTAGCTAATGAACATTCAAGTGACGAACAACCTACAGAAACAAAGGATGTTGGTCCTATAGAGGTTAACCAAGTGTTTGAAATGGAAAATACAGTTGAGGGTGAACCACAATAGGAAGAAGAGCTAAGCCAAATTTCCTCTGTTTGTGATGAAGGTCCAATACAAACTAGATATGATGAGTTTGTGGCAATATTTTTGAAGGATTGGTCAAGCCTAAGTTACAAAGTCTACTTAGAGGAGTTGTTGTTACCAACTTGGTGCAGGATACATGAGGAAGAACATTCTAAATTCACATGTTTCCAATGCTAGACAACCATAAAGGAGGTGGAAGAACAAGTGCACTTTCCACAACATACAAGGGATATACAGAAAGATACATCAAATAGATCTCCGATAGGGGAATTTCAACAAGTTGTCAATGAATTCCTTAAAGAACATAAAGTAGGAATAAATGGAGGAGTCAATGTTGTGGATGGCTATGATCAAGAATTTGAACCAATAGGATATGAATTCAGGGAGTCTTCTCATTTATCAAATTATGTTTTTCCTCTATCTGTTGATGAACTGCATAATGAAAATTCACAAATTTTATGTTTTAAGGATGAGGTAGCTAATGTTGCTAAAAACAATGATGTTGTAGTTATGATGGATGGATATGCTTATACAATTGCAAGTAAAAATGTACTTGATGATCAACATTTAGTGGCTTTTGATAAACATCTTCATTAACATGTTGATGCACATGAGGATATTATTGTAAATTCATCACTAGCCCCTCTTGAAGATATGGAAATAGGTGAAAGGTTCCATGATGTTAACTGTGAATCTGCTCAATCTAATTTTTATCCTGAATTGCTTATTTATGACTCTAATTTTGTGTTGCATGTTTCGAGTGCAAGAGGGATACTACACCATTAGTTGAGACCTCCTGATGACATGGGAATCAATTCTTCACAATTGGACGATAATGAACACAACATTCAGCTTGAACAAGAATCACATGAGGTTGTTTCTTTCTTTGCTATGAATTTTGAAGCTTCCAATTTGATTATGGGAGTTTGGTGAAGAAAAATTGCATATGGGTTGATCATGATACTAATGAGTTACCTCAATTATTGATAATTTACCACTATAATATAGAGTTTGAGTGTTACAATGTTGAGGTTTGTCTTGTTGAGTATAAGGATGAATTTTCATTCTTGAGGATTGTTACCATTACATTACTACTTCTTCATGCATTGATGAACCATATGGAGGTGAGATGTAGTTTTCGCTATGTGATCATGATTCATTTTGAGTCTCCTTGTATATAATTTGATTGGAATAAATACAGCTCGCCCTGCTATTATTTTTCTTTTGTCTTCTTTGCTTTGATTTTGGTTTGCTTCTATTTTGGTTAGTTTAAGTTTTCTTTGGGTTTTGGTTTGATTTTCTTTGCTTCTCCAACTTGGGTTTCTCTGTTTTCTAGTTGAGGAAGTGTCTATATTGCATAATAATAATTTATTATCTAGGACTTATCTAATTATTTGCTTTACAAACTTTAATTATCCTTCCAGGATAAGTTGGTCAAAGTACTTTATTCAGAGTTACACATGCTAAATGCTTAAAGTAGATGAGTCCCTAGATTAAGTTCCGTAATGTGCTCGAGTCTTATACTTATACACACATCTTAAAACTATTGAGGTTGTTAAAGGTTCCTTGCAAGGTCAAGTTAAGTGAAAAATCCTATTTCTACTTTAGCACCACTATGGTTCTCAGCCCTAAATGTGAACTTCATTGTTCATGGGTTGAAATGAAAAAGTAAAAAGAAAAGAATATCAAAAAAGAAAAGGAAAGGAAAATATTGAAAAATCGAAAGAAGTGAATTCAACTTATTTGGAGTATCTTAATATCTCTACTGAGGCTATGGACACCTAGCTGGCAGTAGAGCTATGTTCGGGAGAATCATAGCAATAACCTCATTGGGGCTATGGACACCTGACTGATAGTGAGGCTCTATCTAGGTTTCTATTGAAGTTAGAATCTATATGTAGCTTGACTTGACTGACCTTGGTACCTTGTAGTAGCTAAGGGAGGTAAATGAACACATTTTCACACACTAGGATTCCAACACAGGAAGGATCTACCTATCTCTTGGCTCTGAAACTTTGTTTGTGGGTGACCTGGTGTGAGGACTGAAACCAGAGCTTTGGGTTCTTGATTCCAGTTTGTCATTGAAATGCTTTGGAGCATTTCCCAACAGGAGTCACCATTTGTTGTGCAATTTTTGCACACATGCCCCACTAAAAGCAGGGACCCTCTTTTTTCTTTTTTTGTTTGCCTGCTTGATTTAGGGTTTTGACCTTTTCCTCTTAAGGGATAGGTTTCTCAGTTTTGGCTTTGCTTCACCCAAAAATTCAATGTCTTATTTGCACTTGAGGTTTTTTTTCTTGATGCATCCCGTAGACCTTGGAGTAGCTCTCAAATGTTTCCCCCTAGCTTGAAGGTCAACTTGAGGCAAAAATTGACTAAGTCTAGGAGAGGTCTGGAAAATTTGAGCTCCTTTAGATTACCTGAGGTCCAATCATCTTGGAGAATCCACCTCCCTTAGATTTTTCGAGTCTGTGGTGCTTTGAACAAACTATTAGAGATTCTGAGGTAGCTCAAATTTTCCACGCCTTAATCCACTTGGAGAATCCGGCTCCCCTTGGATCTCTTGAATCCTTTGCAGCCTTGAAATCTTGAAACTAGAGCACAAGCAAACTGATGGAAAAATTTTCTTCACCAAGGGGAGAATCCGACACTTTGTGAAATTTCGAGTTTGAATTACCTTTGGCAATTCTAAGGCACCTCAAATTTTTTGAGCCTTAATTTGCCCGAAGAATCTGACTTCCCTCAGAACCGTTGAGTTCCTCAAGCCTACAAATCTTTGGTGCATCTGATACATTGAATTTTGAGGTATATAGTTTGGAACAAGATCTGAGATAAATGATGATAACAATTCATGAGCTTTATTATGTCAAGACCCCTCAAAAATAAAAATAAAATTTAAAAATGGAAATTTTTCTTGAAATTTTAAAATGTTCCCGAAAATTAAAAGATATTGAAATGGATAGTTTTCTTAAAAGGTCAAAATTATATTCAAGTTTAATTTGGATATTTTATGGATGGGATTTTTAACATGTGAGCTACTAATGATGATATCTATTTTTTTAGGATTAAATAAATCAAAAGGGGACTTGCATATGGATTCATGCCAAAAAAGAAAATCTGGAAAAGTTCAACTCAAATATTAAATGTGGGGCCTACATAAGAATTTGTGTCATAGTTGTGCCAGCTAGGTAAAATGTCTGGAAGGTTCATGATCACATGTGAAGCTGTTTTATTTCCCCAATCAAATTTTTTATCAAGATCAAGGTGGTAGATTTATTTTATCTCATTGCTCCATAATGTAAGTGCTTGAATGTAATTCGATGATGATGTACCACATTTGTAAAACCCTAATGTAACTTCTTGATTATTTTGAAGGATTGATCTCAGCCCTTGGATTGATTTAATCCTGTCCTTTCATCCTAAAATGTAAAATCTACAAAAGGCCTCTTCCTACTCATTTGTAAGAGGTTAGAATCAGTTGAAAATCCATAATTGGCTAAGTTAGGAGAAGTCAATAGTTGTAGGAGAGAAGAGAGTAGGAAGATTGTTATGTAAATTCTAGAGAAGATAATGCAAATGGGTTGTTGATTTGGAAAACATTGTGTTATGTTTCAAAAAAATTATGTTTTCTTGTTCTTGATTCTTAGTGTTAGATGTTAGATTTCAGTTCTTTTGCAATGATGGTGAGATGTGAATGATGTTTGATCAATCTCTAGTCCATACTTTTAGCAATTTGTTGATTGTAAGTTGTGTAAAGTTATTTTGGGCCCTATTTCATTCTAAGTTCAACTATGAATGCTTGTTTTCCTTGTGACATTTATTGGGTGTGTAGATGAATGTTGATAGTTTGAAAATATTCTAATTTTCTTAGAAGATTGCACTATTTATGTGTATTTGTAGGCTTGTCCTTGATCAAGTAGAGATTGGTTCTATTGGGGATATATCCATTTGCAACTTTCATCATTGTTTTGATTGATCTTAGGAGTTACTTTTAGGATATCTTTCTCTAAATCCTTATCTCTTTTGATATTTCTTTGAATCTGGATTAGTTTTAGGATTGACAACATCACCATATTGTTACATCTAATGAAAGTATACTTCCACCATTGTTCATTTGTAAGGCCCCTTGTGATTACCAAAATTTTCACATCTATCACTGAGTTGTTTTGTTGCATTGTCAAGACCTAACATTAGAGATCTTGGGGTTATCTCTTGAGGCTTGCTAATAGAGATTTACCTTTCAAGAAAGATAGGACATTATATTTTGTCTGATTTGTTGCTATGCAAAAAACACCATCAACAGATACTTTTGAGTATCTCCAAGAGAATTTAGTGGTTATTGCCCTTCCCTTCATTAACTAAGATGCATATGGAGATGCATTAGTCTAGTGGATTCATGGTTCTATCTTTTCAAACTAATGTTCTGGTGACTACCTCTCAAGGGGAGCAGGTATTTTCAAGTGTTTTCATTATGAGTATTTTATTTTCATGTCAAAGGAATATTCAATGAAAATATCTTTTTGCATTTTCCATTGGTGTCAAAGGGGGAGAGAAAGCATTTTAAAAGGAAAGAAAGCTAATAAGAGAAAGTAGGTAATGAGAAAGATGATCTTCTGAGAGGGAAAATAAAAAAGAAAAAATCTTGAGAAGTATATATTCAGAATTGGTATGGTGTCTTTGATAGTTTTTCACATCATGTGTTGCCATCAATGACAAAGGGGGAGACTTTTGCAAGAATGAAGAAAGGATTGAAGGTGTTGTCATTGATGTCAACTGGTCAATTGGTTATCTACTAGTTTTTGTTCGTTATATATGTTGAGGATATTGAGAAAAATATATAAAGGGAAGTTTACATATATTCAGTTGTTGCTCTGGTATTTGCCCCTATGTTCGTGCAGTTAAGATATGTTGGTTATGGTTCTTGAAGGTTGCTATATCTAGATTTTTGGTTGTTAGTTCATTGAGAAGTTCACCTTGTGTTCACCAGTTGTGAACTATGTTTTTCTGTGTTCTGGTTGAGGTCGAGGAGAAATTTTGTTGGTATGGATTTCTCTTTGATGAAGTCTTTTGACTTGTGGTTCTAGAGTTAAGATGTTTTGGTTCAATTGAAGATATTTTTGGTTTTTGGAAGTTTTGAGCTTAATTGTTCTATGTGTTTTACACTAGTTTAGTTGACCTTGTGTTAAGAACTATCTTCGAGGATAATGAAGCATGTTGGATCTATTTTGGTTCCCAGTGAACTACGTGTTTGGGTTACCCTCATTCTAGTTCCACCCTAGGATGTTTGGCACTGACCTAATTTGAATTTGAAATTAGATGGCCGACTTTGGATCTTTTTCAAGGTTGGAGATAGTATAAATACATGATGAGGTATTAATTAAAAATGTACAAGATGAACGAAGGAAGAAAAGTGAAAGAGTAGACACAACATTAATGCTATTCAAAAAGTGTGTGTGAGATGTGTGTGGTAGATTAGTGTGAAGCTTAATGTTGAGTTTTTGGATGCAATGAGCACAAGTAAAACTCTATCATTCATGCAAGTTGATCAAGTAACTATGGCCGAATCCTTTGTTGCATTGGGATTGTAGTCACTATGTAACAAGTCTTCAATGTCTTCTTTGTATCTCTATGGTAGTGAGCCCTCTAGGTTGTAGCCTTATTGGAAAGTGAGTCCTTATTTCAAATAGTTAGCCTTCTCTCAGGTAGTGAGCCTTTTTTCAAGTAGCAAGCCTTTTTTAATTGAATTTGATATTCTCTATAGTTTGAGTTAATCCTCACTGTGGTTTTTCCCTCACTGGGTTTTCCATGTAAATATGGTGTTATTGTGTTTCTATATTAGAATTTGATGATGAATCATTTAAGAAGCTTTAAGTATTAGTTATGGTGATTGGATTAAAGATTAAAATTTGTGACAACTTATTCACCCCCTTGCTTAGTTTTCCTATTCAACATTACTTCCCTCTCTCCCCCTTTAACATCAATGGAAAAGAATAAAATATTTTATATTGTTCTCCCCCTTTGACATAAAAAAAGATACTTGCAACTAATTTGAGTACTTCCCCTTAGGAGTACACACCAATCAAATCAACAACCTCTGCACTATGAAAACATATATTCCATACTACAACAATGTCACTACCTACTCCCCCTAAGAGGTAGCCACCAACATCATTCCAAACAAAGAATGAATCCATAGATCCATTAGACTGATGCATCTTCATATGCATATAGTTCAAATAAGGAGGGGTAATAACCCCCAAATTCTCTTGAAGATACTCAGAAGTATCTTTAAGAAGAGCCTTAGTAAATATGTCATCAATCTAATACTTTGCAGGTATATATGGGTATGTGCAGGATCATCATGGAAAAAACTAATATTGTTTGAAAGTTATAGATGTTTTTCAATCAGCATATCAATTAGGACTTAAGTTGTAATTCAAATAGAAAATGAATAATAATAATTTATTAAATTCAAAGTAAACCATAATTTATATTGGTGGAAAGCTAAGAATCTACTTTAAAAACACTTTTCGTTTCATCAATTTTGGGTTAAAAAAAGGTTGTCAACCACATGGGCCATCATATCACTTATATATCACCACTTTTTGGCCCATCATGATCCTGCACATACCCATATATTCAAGCTTTACTTTATTCTCTATGACCTTCTCTCTCAAAAAGTGACACCTAATTGATATGTTTTTTTTATTGAATGCATCACTGGACTCTTTGAAACATTTATTGTACTTTTATTATAAAAAAAGATAGAAATAGGCTCATCATACACCACTTTGATATCCTTAAATGTATGTCTAATCCATAATACCTTTGTGCATCAAGTTGTTGTTGCAATATACCCAGCCTCTATAATAGATAAAGAAACAAATTCTTGTTTCTTGCTAATCCATGATACCAGTCTGCATCTAAGAAAGAATTCATCACCACTAGTGGGTCAGTGTAGGATCATGGGGGTCCAAACTAGGCCCCTAAGTGGCAATGAAAATTCAGAAAAATAGAGTTAGGCAACTTGACATAAAAATTTGAACAATTTATTAGCATAATTTTAAAAATATATAGCAATAAAATTTGTATCAAGTTGAATTTTGTTTCTAAGATACTATTCATTTTTTGGAAATAAGTAAATCTATTTGGTTAAAATTTGAAATTTTAATGTAGTGGTGCTAAATTTTTTGAGGAAAAAATTAAAAAGCAGGTGTATGTCTTACCGACCTAAGTACAAGAAAACATATATATATATTTGAAACTTTCAAGATAAGTAGAGGAAACATGTCTAGATGTGCCACATTTTTTTTTTGTAATTTTTTTGCACGTAAATAATTAGTTATGAATTTTTATTAAAAAGTTTTAAAAATATTGAAACTTGTTTGTCTGACCACCACAACTTGGTCAAAAATTTATAATATTCAATATTTATTTTTTTATCCTGTAGTATGGGAAGCATAGAATGTGTTGCATCTTTTAGATTCTAAAATATGAAATTGTAGGAATTATAGATGTTTTTCAATCATTCTATCAATGGGGACTTTAATCAAAATGTATGTATAATATTAATAATAATTATCTATTTAGTTTCAAATAAGGAATATCTTATATTTTTGGAAAAATGATAATTTTCTCCATAAACCCTTTTTGTTTCATCAAATTTGGATAAAATAAGTCGGCAGCCACTTTTTTGTCATATCACCACATTTTCAACCCCCATGATCATGTAGTCATCCTAGTATTTTTCTTATCATCAACACAACCAACCCAATCTATATTTGTATAAGCACTCACTGTGAAATCAGTATCCTTAGGATACCACAAGCCATAATCTAGAGTGCATTTCAAATATCTAAAAATCCTCTTCATTGACACAACATGTGTCTCTTTAAGATCTTCTTGAAATATATCCACAAGAAAAATTGCATGGATAATATCCGGTCTAGCAGTAGTTAGGTATAGAAATCCACCATTCATAGATCTATTATGGCTCTGATAAGCCTTAGGGGATTCATCATCCTTTCTTAGTTTGCAACCAGTAATCATAGGAGTACATAACAGTTTGGAGTCATTCATTCTAAACTTCTTCAACATCTCTTTAACATACTTAGATTGTGAAATGAATGTGCCTTTATCAAATTTTAGCCCAAGGAAGAAATTCATCTCCTCAAATATAGACATCTCAAACTATTTATGCATCTCTTCTACAAACTTCCTACACATACCTTCATTGGATCTAAAGATTATGTCATCAATATATACTACCATTATAAAGATTCAATCTTCCTCAAATTTAAATTAAAGATTACTATTTGTGGAGCCTTTATTGAATCCTTGTTGTATCAAATATCTTCCCAACCTTGCATATCAAGCTTTGATAGCTTGCTTTAATCCATAGAGTGCCTTCTTCAATTAGTAGACCATATTAGATTTATCTAAGAACTTAAATCCTTTTGATTGTTCCATGTAAACTTCTTCTTCTAGCTCTCCATTTAAGAAAGAAGACTTCACATCCATCTGATAAAATTTAAAGTCCTTATGTGCTGCAAATTCCAAAAATGTTTTGATAGCTTCCATTCTAGCCATTGGAGAAAATTTCTCCTCAAAGTCTATTCCTTCAACTTGTGCATAGCCCTTACACACAAGCCTTTCCTTGTTTCTTACCACTTCTCCATTCTCATTCAACTTATTTTTGAATACCCACTGTTGGTGTAATTAAATGTTTTGTACCTTGTCCTAGGTCATAATTACACCTTAGTTAAGTTTACTTAGGGACCACATAGGAGTTGTTGGAGAATTTCCACCTTTGGTGGACTTATCTTCTTATTACTTTATAACCTCCACCTTTCATGAACATATCATGTGATTAGGTTTCCACCTTTTGTGGTAGATCCACTATTTGTGGTGGTTATCACATTATCACCTTTCCAC
The DNA here is from genome assembly GCA_007115665.2 of Sequoiadendron giganteum. Classification (NCBI taxonomy): domain Eukaryota; kingdom Viridiplantae; phylum Streptophyta; class Pinopsida; order Cupressales; family Cupressaceae; genus Sequoiadendron; species Sequoiadendron giganteum. The sequence continues at coordinate 159,404,709 of CM021105.1, forward strand.
TTTAGGTGGAGTGATATCTTTTCATTGTTGTCTCATGTCATAAGATTACGACACTTGTCATAATCTTATGCACTCCTATGTTCTCACCTTGGCTATATAACCAAGGGGTCTCTACTACATTTGTACACACATTGAATACAGTTTATTCTTGTCATATTATTTTCTCTCTTCTTTGTGCTTTCTATTTGGTCCATAGATCTTGGCATCCATAGCCAATTCTAACATGGTATCAGATCATGTTTGATTCTAGCACCCAATTAGTACCAATAATATTTTTTTCAGGTCGAGGAACAAGTTCCCAAGTATGATTCTTCTCAATCTACATAAGTTCTTCCATTTCCTTCATCCAATGTTCATCTTTACATGCTTCACTTACTGTCTTTAGTTCAATTTTAGAAAGTAAACACAGATTTACCTCTACTTTAGCAACTCTTCTTCTTGTCAACAAACCTTTTCTTTTGTCTTGAATGATCTATTCTTTGGAATTATTTCTCTATACGTACTTAGGGGTCTTAGGAGTCTTTTTCAGATCTTCTTCCTCTTCATTCTGCAATTCTTTTTCTTTACCTTTTTATTCTTCTTTTCAAGTAGGTTCTTCTTACTCATATCCATCTATTACAACTAAATTCTATAGGTCTTCATCAACCTTGACGCTTTCACTTTAAACAATCCTTCATAGTCTTTTGTTGTAACATCTATAAGTTTAACTTTTAGTAGAATATCCAAGGAAGATACCTTCATGAGACCTTGTATCAAACATTCCTAAGTTTTCATCATCTCTTATGATATAGAATTTTATTCCAAACACTCTAAATTACTTAGTTGTAGGGATCCTTCCATACCACAACTAGTAGGAGGATTTTGTGTTGTTATCTTTTGCTTGGACTCTGTTAAGTATGTAAACATGAGTATGTATTGCTTCTCTCTATTAGACTTATGGTAGGTTAACTTCTCTCATCATAGTCCTCGCGGATCCTTGAAAACTCCTATTTTTCCTTCCAACCACTCCATTTTATTGAGGATTCCAAGGGGTAGACAAGTTCCTTTTTATTCCATGATTCTCACAAAACATGTTAAATTCATTGGAGGTGAACTCTCCACCTCTATTAGGCCTTAAACATTTGATCTTCAAATCCATCTTATTTTCAACCATAACGTTGAATGCTTTGAATCTATCTAGGGCTTCAGATTTTTCTTTAAGAAAGGTGACCCAATTCATTCTAGAATAACCATCACTTAAAATAATGAAATACCTATCACCTTGAAGACTTCTCACTCTTTTTGGACCATAAAGGTCTATGTGTACCAATTCCAACAATCTAGTAGAATATTGTTCCTTTCCCTTGAAACTACTTCTAGTTTGTTTTCCAAATTGAAAATATTTGTAAATAGAATTGATAGGCTTTGTAATCCTCAATAGATCTCTCATTTCTTGAACTAAACTGATTCAAACTAGGTTATCAAAATTGATGTGACACATTCTCCTATGCCATAACTAGTTATCATTAATATGAGTCATAAAATAATGACCATTAACACCCTGAAGCTGATAGATATTTACATCTATCCTCTTTCCAACAACAATTATAGTTTCAGAACTTTTTTTGATATCACATCCATCATCCTAAAACATAAGATTGTATCCTTTGCTACACATTTTTCCAACACTCAAGAGGTTATTCCTTAAACCTTTAACATAGTAAACATCTTCAGTATTATGCTTGCCATAAAAATAGATTGAACCTATTCCACAAATCTTAGCACTTGAATCATCTCCAATTTAACAAGTCCTCCATCATATTTTTCAAGTTTAAAAAAATTAATCTTGTCTCCAATCATATTATTTGAGCAACCATTGTCAATAACCCAATAGTTCTTGTCCTGTCTAGCATGAAAACTAGATACCAAGGTACCTCCAGCTTTATCCTTTTTCTCTGGGACACTTTCCTTCACACAAATTTCAAAGATAGTAGAACCAGATTCATCTTTTAAATCCAAGAACAAACATCATTATCATGAACATCTCCATAATTATATTCTTTTTCAGATATAACATCTTCTCTAACGTAGTAGCTTTTCATGATCATCTTACCTTTGTTTTCATTTTTCTTATTGTTCATAGTTATGTTTGGTATCTTGAAGCATAGTGAACTATATTTCCATAACTAAAGAACTTCAAAGGAAATTTACCCTTATACTTACCGATGCCCTTTTTCATTCTTCTTACAAAGTTAGTTGCCACATCATCAAGATCATCTCCATCTGAATTTTCAACATTTTCTTATTTTATAGTCTTGAAAGAAGACTCCACTTTTACACCATTTTTTAGACCAATTTTCCTTATTTCAAATGTATTTAGTGTACCATACAACTGATCTCTAGTGTATGTATTAGAATATGCAAATTCCATAATAGCAAAAACTTTTTCACTATAAGAATCAAGAAGAGTTCTGAGAATTATCTATAACACTTTAGGTTCTTTGACTTGTGCACCAAGACATCTCATTGCACTTACTAGTTCATTAACCCTCTAGATGTAACTTGTGATTTTTTCATCATTAGACATTCGCAAAATCTCAAACTGTGCCTTTAGATTATATAACTTAGTTTTTCTAACCTTATCATCTCCTTCATATATAATTTCTATCTTATCCCAAACTTCTTTAGTGGTTTTCAGATCCGTGACTTTCGTTAATTCAGTATTTGCAAGACTAGTCAAAAGGACAAACCTTTCCTTACCATCTTTTTCATAGGCCTTGATTTCATCACTTGTGCACTACCCATTTGTAGGTATGGTGTATGCAGTATTTACTTCCTTTGAAACTTCATATCCAAGATAAATAAAATGTCCTTCCATCTTTGCCTTATACAATGCATAATGTGTACTATAAAACATAGGGATCTCCTTCTTGTTTGTCATTTAGATCTACCTCAAGTGGTCAACCTTTTCTTCAAGGAACCTTGTGCTAATACAAATTGTTGAATGACCCTAATAACTAAGAGGGGGTGAGTCAGTTCTATCAAATTAGAACATTAAAACCCTCAACAATAATCAGATCCACATGCATTCATTAAACCCTTAATCTGTTATAATGTTTGAACATGAAAAAGAAGATAACACAATCTAAAACATCCAACACCATACACAAGAGAACACCAAATTTACATGGAAAAACCTAGAAGGGAAAAACCACAATGATGATTAGCTCACAATATAAGTAATTGCAAGACTGGTACAAAGAGGCTCACTACCATAATATGACACACTATCTAGAAAGGATCACAACCTAGGCTTACTCCCAGAACAAAAAGAAGAAAGAAGATAGAATGTTACATAGATAAAAAAATCTCAATGCAATAGATATTCCACCACAATAGCTCCAACCACACTAGCATCATTCAAGAGATCAAGATACATCAACTCACTACATTCAACAATCTTGCATTATAGCTCATACTAAATTTTGCACTTTTGCACTTAATCTTGCATCACAATACTCAACTCTATTCCACACCTCATCTCACATCAATTCACCTTGCATTTATACCATCCACAACTTAGAAAACATCTTCAAGTCAGCTACACTCACTTTACACTCTACAAATTCAAAATAGGTTGGCGCTAAACATTCCTACAGTGCATAGGAATGGAAGTGGACCAATACAAAACTTAACTAGGACCCAAATCAACTCTCGCATGCCACACTACACTTTTATTAATATTCAAACACATTTGAATGTAGTGTAAAAACTAGGTCGACTATTACCCATGTAAGGACTAGGCCGGTCATTACCCTTGCAAACACCATTAAAATTTGAATTACACGCTTCCTCAAATCCAAGGATGACTTTCAAACCACATTTTCCAAACACTACAACTCTAAAATCCAACTTCTAGAGTACCAAACCCAAAATCCTCTTGAAATAGACAAGAGATCAACACCATTAACATACCTTTAGAATTGCATGACCTAAAGAGAAACTATGGAGAAATGCAGAGCAAATACATTACTCCTAGACACTTGTGTAAGCAACACTGCACAACAATTTCATACACTAGTGAACATAACTTCCCATGATCATCGATGCAAAAGCCAAAATTATGGTATAGAAACTCCGAACACCTCTAACCAACATATCTAAACCACACAAGTACATCTTCAATAGAGAAGAATTGTGAAGAAAAATTAGAGCACCTCTACAACACCTTGTTTCCTTATTTTATCAATTTTCTCAATATCCTCGATATCTAAGCACTAAGTAGAAGCTTATCTAGGAAAAACTAGAGGTTAACATCAACAACTTAACTGATGGAAACATAATGCAACTAATCAAATCCACAATCTCTTCTCAACCAATGCACAACTATCATCAATGACAATACAAGCTTGTTGACATCAATCACAACACCTTCATACTTGCAACAAAGAACTCTCCTAAGTTCTATTGGTTGGGTAGAATGCATGTAGAGAGGGGTATACCTCATATTTAGATATTTTTTTAGTTGGAAATGGAAATGGGGAGGATGATGCAGTAGGTGCATGTGTAAAGAGGGATTTACTTTAAAAATAACTAAATATTAGAGGCGGTATTGCATTCATTGATGCAAGTTCAATTATTGAGTGGTGTAACTATGCATTGTCACTAGTAGGGCACTTGATTTAGAAGTTTTTAGTTTCTTCCAATTGGTTGATAAAGGTAAAGTGTGAGAGAGATTGGATTTTCAAATGATTAGAGAATCATTGAACATTCATTCATTTTGAAGCTTATATGCAAGTACATGGACTATTTGGACATGATATTTAGCTTGCTTTTTCAAAGTTGTATTAAATGTGAGTGGGATAGTCATGAGTCAAGTAAGTGGGTAGATTCATGCATTCCACAATATCTAGCCCATTATATGAATCTCGTTCATATTTACTCACTAAAATGGAAATTTTATTTGACTATGACCATATTTTAGACCTTGTACAACTAAGACATGTTTATGGAGTTGTTGTACCACATGGGAATGAAGAGAGATTAGACTGTTTATTGGCATGATGTGTTTAAGGAAAAAAATTCTAACGCAACCTATGACAGATGATGTTCGGTTCACATATCCTATAGGATCAATTACTATTGTTGGAACTTGCATGCAAACATATATTGTTAGGAAGAATGGAATTCCTATATTTGAGGACTTTGAGAAGCACAAAACCATACTCATATATATTGGAAGTGTAGACACTAAAAATTTTCCTAGGCATACAACTCTTAATTCTTGCATAACTCTTTCATCTTCATTCTTCATTATTGTGAACATTTATTCACCAACCGTTGTGCCTTCATAGTTTTCTTTTGTTTTTGCGGCTTCTCCTTGTTCACTATCGCTTGTAGCTTTTAGTGTCTTCCACATGGCCTCCTATCGGAGCTTCTTGTTGAGCCATACCACTTTTCCTATGTCAGGTTTCATGCATTCAATGCATGGCCTTCTCTTGTTCCTTTCCAAGGTGGGCCCACTCTTCAGTTTCTTTTTCTCGGTGTCCTCTATGTGGCTTCCCTTCAAATATTTTTGTTGGGGCATCCCTTTTTCTTTTTGCTAGGCTCCATGTGTACAATGCATGGCATTTTTTTGTGCACCTGTTATCTGGGATTTTCCGCTTGTACGTTGTTTCTTCTCTACCATCGCGTGTTATTTTTTGCTGCCACGTGTTCCATGTTGATGTTGCATGGATCTATTTTCCTAAATGACATACTCACTGGCATGCTGAGGGATGATCTTTTTGTTCGGTGCTGACTTGAGGGAATATGAAGTGTTGATGTTTTGTGGAGGCATCTTTCTCATAGGGGTTTTTAGGCAGTGGGATGACTTATTTAAGCAACCTCTTTCTCTTTGTAATGGTTGTTGATTAGATAGACTTAAAATCTTCCCGAACACTGGGAATTAGCCTTTTGTAATATTTTCTATTAAACTTGAGTTTGTAGACTATGCCAATCAATTCGGCCTCTTTGTTTTCATGCATTTAATAGGATATTAAACTGTGCTTTCATTTCTTGAAGTATTTGAATGTCTATTTCAAGCTTTCGTAATCTTCATGCAACTCAATAAGATGCAGATCATGTTATCACTCTTCTATGTTGTCATGTGATGTGTTGGTTATGTTATGCAAATAAATTGATGTTCTTATGTTTGTTGTGTTCGGAAGCATCTATTTGATGAACAATAGTTACTGTGTGAGCCTTTGCTTTAGCATTGTGCTTAGTAAATTATCTTATGACTTGGTGCATTGCCTTAGTTTAGTTATAATTATTGCATGTTATTATTTTAACCCTTTACCTCCCCCACAAAAAATGAAGAGCCAACTTCAATAAAATTCGGAGGTCACTTAGCTAAGCGCACAAGTCCCCCAATAGCTAAGTTTTTCATAAGATTGTTGCTCCTCCAAAATTTTGTGTCAATAGTTATTTTTCTGGCATGCCTAGTGGGATGTGAATTATCATGCTTGCTTGATAAATAAGAGTGTATGATCTATAGGCTGGTCACAAGGTCTCAAACTACAATATTCCCTAGCCTGCTTGTACCACCATTAGTTTTAGTCTGGGCAATAGGTTGGCATGCTAGTCCTTCACCTCCCTCTTCTCATCCATCTCCTGCACCAATGGCTGCTAGAAATTATGTAGCATGGGATGCTAGTAGTCCATTGGTAGCACTTGTGCCTCTTGCAGTATGGGCTTCAATCCCGACATCCACTTTAAAGGCTATCCCTAAGTTCTCTGGGGATGATTCAAAGACTTCGACGGAGCACTTGCAAGATGTGGCTGATGTCTATCTGGTGCACAGTGTTTCTAATGAAAATATGGCTCTAAGATTGCTTGCCACCTCTTTCTAAGGCAAGGCGTTGAACTGGTATCGTACTCTTCTGGCTAATTCAGTTACTACTTGGGACAGGCTCAGAGATCTTTTTTACAAACTTTTTTCAAATGCTGGTGATAAGTCTTCACTATATCACTAACTGGCTCATATAAAGTGAGCTCCCCATGAAGCTCTAGCCAATTTCAATGCTCGGTTTCATTCGACTTGGAAAAGAGTTCTTTTTGGTAGTCGACCGCCTCCAGACCTGGCATTCATGTTTTATTTGAAGTCTATAAATGTTGATATTTCCATGATGCTACAAGCTCTTGGTGGAAATACTCTACTCAATGCTTACAACCTCGCCATCACTGCAGAGAATAATCTTATTGCTAACAAAAAAATAGCGCCAACACCTATCATGCCATTATTCCCAATGTCTAGCGTACAAAATCGGAGGTAGCTTCAACCAACGCTCCTGCAACTCCTCCCTAGTCTATGTATGTGTACCTGGGAATGACACCGAGTGTAGCTCCAGTGCCTAACCCCTTGATGGTTGAGTTGAACGAGATGAAGGAGCAGATGCAGACTATGAAAAATGAATTGAATAGTATGAAGTGGTACTAGTATAGCTACTAGAAGTTGGCTTACCAAAATTATCAAGGCAGGGAAGCTCCTTATTAGTCAAATCAGTGGCAGGATAAATCATGCAACAATACTCAAGCTGAACAAAAGAACTAAGTTGTTCCTATGACTATGCCAATGTAGACCATCCATCCTAGTTCAAGTAAGAAGCTAGTAGCATGATAGAATAACCTTGCCAAAGATTCTAATTCATGGTGCTTCCCTTGTAATGATGCACACATGCCCCAAAACTATGTGTGAGGGAATTTGCAACAAAAAATACAAAGCAATGTACCTAATTCTGGAGGCTAGACATATGCCTCTCAGCAAACGGATAATGAAATCCTTGCTACTCAAATGCAAGGGATGTCGATCGAGAAAGAGTTAGATATAGCTCCAGACCAAGTGCTCTTTTCATGGATGGAAGGAGAAGAGTCAGAATTTCTGAATGACATTCTAGTAACTCAAGTGCCTCAGGTGCAATCGGACTACAATACGCGTTCAAAGAGAAGACTTACTGGACAATTCACATCTTCGCTGATTGATGGTCCATCTAATTCAATGCCAAGTCTGTTGGAAAATCTATCATCAGTTCCACAACAGTCCAAGGCAGCCACTCCCAGTTCCCCGAATCCACCTCCCCCAAAAGAAAAATTCCCCATGGTCACCCCGACCATGGCCAAACAACCAGATGCACCAGTTGTGAAGTTGAAGGAGAAAGCTACCATGACTCATCAGTCATGAATGTCATTCAACATGGTGGAGAAACTAAAGAAATCCTTTTCCAATATTTCTTTGTGGGATATCTTGGCTATTCTAGAGCAAAAGTTGTTATTACAAAAATCATTGTTGGGAGAAGAAGATGTGAAGATGCTGAAACAACCCACAAAAGATAAGACATCCAGGCCAAACCTAGATAAAGTGCTAACAAATCAACCCAAAGAAAAGCTCAGACACAAAAAAGAGAGTAAGCCTAAACCTAAGCCTTTCTTTCTAATGCTTATCATTGGTAACAATTTATTGTATAATTGTATGATTGACTCTGGTGCTAGCACCACCATCATGCCTAAGCAAGTAGTTGATGCACTAGGGCTCAAATATGAGCCTCTTAACAAGAGAGTCATGCAACTCGATAGAAATAAGGTTGACACCGTTGGAGTAATTAAGCGATTGCCCATTACATTATTTGCCTATTCGAGCATTATCGTGAATCAAGATACTATGCTCATCGATGTACCCCTCTATTTGGGATATGTTTGTCTCAAGAATTAACTACAAATATTGGAGGCTACCTAGTATTGGATTGGTCACACTTGATTATGCAAACGAAGCATGGAGCCAAGATGAAGTTATTATCAGAATCCTTGCATTCTGAACATGTGGATGATGAAGCCATGCTCAATTTTGAGCCAGCAAATACCTCAATCACTTCCAGAGAGAGCCCCAATGTTGAACTCCTTGAGAAAGAAGAAGTAAGTAGCTCCCAGGCAGAGGAAAAGGAGGCTCTTTTAAATGAGTTTATAGATACAGACCCCTTTGGCAACTATCATGCAACTAGGCTAGGAATGCATGTCATACATGAAGAAGACCAGATTATGCCTAGAGTTACTAAATAGTCTAAAGGTGAAGCATCCTCGGAGTTATGGACCCTACACTTTGATGGAGCAAGATGTCAAGTAGGAGTTGGAGTAGGAATATGAAGGCCTTGTCCATGGTTTGAGCCTGGCAGAACAGATGGGCGCAAAGAAAATAAGGGTATTTGGATATTTGGAATTGGTGGTCAACCAAATCTGAGGGACATCTATTGCAAAGAATGTCCATATGCGATCATACCGGCATAGAATTTGGGACCTGATTGAAGGCTTTGAGGCATTCAATAACCAAGTTGTACCCAGAGAGAAAAAATCTGAAGCTGATCACATGACAACCATCGAAGCTCAGTTTGAGCTAGCCTCCGAGTTAATTAAGAACAAGCATTTAGTGTGAGTGATCATACAACCTACTATTCTGAATAATGATCGAGACTGGTAAGTGTTTGATAGTGATGCTCATATTGCATCATTCCTCCAGCTATCTGGGGAATTTGGTGACCAATTGCAGCCGAAGATCATCGAAGCCTATGGAGATCAAGTAATCCTGTTGAAATCCAATAAGCTTCCCAGGGGCTTAGTTACTCTACAAAATCTTTTTTATTTTGATGATGCAAGAAAAGATCAAAGGAAGCTTGTAGTTGACAAAGGTGACTACACCGATTGTTATATTGCTAAAGATAAAAAGCTCAAGGTCGTAAAAGGACTATCCCAGAAGAATAAAGACAAGTTGAAGCACTTCTATGAGGAGTATCTGAGTGTAGTAGCTTGGTCATATGATGATCTTAAGGGATATGATCCTAGGATTATCTAGCATACCATTGAGCTACCAAATGGAGCAAAGCCGGTTCGTCAGAGGCGGAGGCTAGTAAATCCGAAAATTGAGACACTCATGTCACAAGAGTTAAATAAATTGATTACATCCCAGATAGTGTTCCCAATCAAGCATAACACTTAGGTGTCTAACCTGGTATCTATTTGGATGACCTAATAGTGTTTTCTAAATCTATCAATGATCATTTTGATCATCTCAAGCTAGTCTTCCAAAAATGCTAGGAGTTCGGGATTTCTCTAAACCCGAAAAAATGTGTGTTTGGTGTTCCTCAGGGGAAGTGATTAGGCTATGTTGTTTCAAAGGAGGGTATTGCTATTGATCTAGAAAGAGTTAATGCAATCAGGGAAATCCCTCTACCCATGAACAAAAAGGGAGTTCAATCATTTTTGGATAAGGTCAGTTTCATCAGTCAGTTCATTGCAGGCTTTGTCGGGATCGTTTGGCCTATTACCCTGATGCTTAAAAAGGACTAGATTTTCAAATGGACAGCGGAAGCTAGAAAAGCTTTCAAGTTGATAAAAGAAGTTATCTCTTCCACTCCTGTATTGATTAATCCAGATTTGTCAAAATATTTTATTATGTATGTCTTTGGTGGTGGCAAAAGTATTGCCATTGTGCTAATGCAGAAGGATGATAAAGATAAAAAGGAATCACCTATTGCCTTTTACTCACGCACCTTAAAAGAATATGAGGTGAAATATAATTTTGTAGAGAAGCAAGCTTTTGCTATCGTAAAGGGGCTGAAGAAGTTTCAACACCTTATATCATGCAACAAGGTGATTGTTTGTGTGCCGCACCCTAGTGTGTGGGAATACATTATGGAAGGAGAAATCACTGAGAAAAGGGCTAATTGGATAACTAAGATCCTACAATATGACATTGAAATTAAGCCAGTTAAGACTATCAAAGGAAAAGGACTATGTGAGTATTTAGCTGAAAATAATGAACCATTTGTTGAGTTCAAAGTTTCATAACCTGTGTTGCTAAATGAAGAAAGCTCTGAAGACGATTGGTTGGAGGACAGGATAAATTTTATGCAGACCAGAAGGTATCCAACCAATCTCCCCTTATTTAAGAGACGTTTTTATCAATTGAAAAATAATGGTTATGTTCTCTTGGAGGGAGTTCTTTTCAAAAGAAATTCAATGGTATCATGTTGAGGTGTGTGACTATGGAGCAAGCAAAAAATATATTGGAACAGTATCACGGTGGCCCGGCCAGAGGGCATTTTTCAGTGAAGACTACTGCAATCAAAATTATATGTGTTGGTTATTTCTGGCCCACATTATTCAATGACTCATTTTCATTGGTAAAGTCTTGCAGTGAGTGTCAGTTTTTTATTTGAAAAACAAAAAATGTTGCTATGCCACTGAAACCAATAGTGGTGGAAGAACCTTTTGCTCAATGGGGTCTTGACTTCATTGGAATGATTAATCCTTTTTCATCAGCTGGACATAGGTGGATCTTGACAACAACTTACTACTTCACCAGATGGGCAGAGGCTATACCATTAAAAAATGCACCAAAGGCATAAATTGTTAACTTCCTGGAAGAACTGGTGGCTAGATTCGGTCCGGAAAAGGCTATTATTTTTTATAATGCTAAAAAGTTTCTCGGCTCCAAAATGAGCCAATTTGCATTAAAATATGGAGTCTTCTTAAAAACCTCTTCTAATTATTACCCATAGGGGAATGGCCTCACTGAATCCACAAAAAAAAACCTCATCAGGTTGATTAAAAGAATAGGCTCAGAACACCAAAGGGAGTGGCATAAAAACCTTTGAACAACACTATGGGTAGACCGTATCACACCCAAGCAGATATTGACAAGATGGTGTATGGGAAGGAGGTGTTGTTTCCCATTTCTATGGAAATACTTGCTATCCAACTACTCAAATCTCTTGAAATTGAGCAAGATGGAGCCATAGAGGTACGATTTTCTGAGTTACTTGAGGTACAAGAAAAAAGAGTGTGCTCTCGAAGAAATGAATAACTGCCAGCAGGTGGTCAAGAAATGGTTTGATAAAAAGATGTTTGACCAAGGGCTACAATGTGGAGACTTGGTGCTCAAGTTCAATGAGCATGGAGCAAAGCCTGACCAACATGGCAAGTTTGACAGTCTCTGGGAAGGGTCGTTCAAGATCATCCAGTGCAAATAGTATAACTCCTTTGAGTTAAATACCATGGAAGGTGATGCTTTAGGTATTCCAGTTAATGGAATACACCTTAAAAAGTTCAGTTAGTTCAACTTATGCAGTAAATTTATAAATATGTAAATATTTTTCCTACTTTATTAGTTTTGGGTTATTCTCAGTGCTTTTTGATTAACAACTACACTGGTGCAAAATTGAGATAGAATAAAGAAAGAGCCAAGATATAAAAACTTGCATATTATATTACTTCTGGGAGCATTTACATTTTATATACAGCAAGGCCAGTGGCCATATTTCAATATATATATATATATATATTTGTTGGTGGGGTCAAAAGTCGATAAAAGCAAAAAGCAAAATGGAGAAGCATTATTTTTCACATTTTCTTCAGGTATTAAAAGGATCAACAATAGCAATAGGTGGCATAAGGTAGGGAAACACCATCCTCTTGAAATCCTCGTATCATTGCACTTTTTGGAAGGGTTCAATATTATGCATTTTCATGAGGAAGTGGCAGCCGACACGAGCCTTGTGGTGGTGTTCCTCGTGCATTTCGAGCTCAAACCCAAACAGAAAAGGGCCTAGTTGGCATGGGTCCTCCGAAGGCAAGCAACTAGCGCAGGTTGCGAACAGACAAAATCCCATGATCAAATTCAGCAGCTCGAACCACGTTCTCCAATCCACTGAGGTAACGTTGGGGAAAGGCCCGCTTGGTTAGCTTCATAATTTTGCTCTTGGAGATGCCAATGTCCAAGAGGGAAGCGACGAAGTGAGAGAAAATGCTGGTGTTTACCCTATACTGGTCCTCATACTCAATGCAATCTTTTCCTATTATCCATTTGATTTCCTTCACATATAATAGGTTTTTCACACTTGTTATGCGCTTTAAGCGCCTGCACCTAACTTTTCCTAAGAAGGAAGCCTGAGTCTTCTTACAGACTAATCTAATTGGCATTTCCATAGCCTCTTGCTACTCTAGCTAAATGATAAAATTGCTAAGATATACTAGGGCCTAATCAGTATGAATTCTAATAGTAATTGTGGATTAGCAAGGTTGCCAAGGGTTCTATTTATAGATGGTCAGGGTTCTCCTAATAAGGCAAGCTATGATTACGTCAGAAGAAAATGGTACTGAGGAGCCTTGATAGCCAATATTGTGGCATGCAAAGTAATGGAGATAATTAGATATGGTATCAACTTGCTCAGTTCAAGTTTTGAAAAATGGACGAGAGTGAGCCAGCTATCGACATTTGGAATGTTGTTGTCTTGTTTAAATCAAAGAAAATCTTTCAGGATGAAGCTGTTGGTTGTTGCACCCGATTACATCAAGTAATCATTAATTGCAAAGGGCTCATGGAAAGATATGGCAATGTTGATTTAGTGATTTTTCCAAGAAAAATCAAGCGCCACCTTATGTGAAGTCATGTCTCTTAAATGTGAAGAGTATTTTGGCAGCTTGGCGATCTCTTTGCATGCACGAAAAAGGCTGGTGGTGCATGCAGTAACTAATGTGAAAAGCTGGCACGTACACTTAATAAGCCGTTTTTCATGAAAATCAAGAAGCGGGTTGAGCGCACGGAGGGAATTTATTGCAAAAATTTAACAAAGTGTGAAACCATCCAAATCATTTGCAAAGAAGAGAAAATATTTTCAAGAGCTAATTTGTAGAGGTTGCGAAGTCTCTCGAAAATACAAGGAAATGACTGAAATTGCAATGAGTTCAGCACTAGCCGTGTGCACAAAGAGTATTGATGAGCAAAGAATTCTTGCACCTCACGTAAATATTTATGCACATGAGTCTTACACTACCCAGAGTATTCCAACAAAGCCATCCTGACCTTTTACCATGTCAATGGACTAGAAAATAGTGGGCATGATTTCTCCTAGAAACCAGGCCTTGATATCATAGGATTGGGACAATGTTCAGGATCCTGAGTTATCTCAAAACCCCAACAACCTAAGGGAAGTTGCATGCAAAAAGATGAAGAAAATTATAGACCCTTTTCAAAAAAAATTGTAGGACTGTGGGCTTCCCCAATACATGGTTCCTCTAGTGCATCATTGTCTAGAGATTGTGGTAGCATGTTTGAGATGTTTCGACCCTCAAGCCAAAATCATAACAAGCCCCAATTTGAGAGTGATAATTTGTGCCCAGCCCTTCAAGACATGCTATGCATTCCTTTTAATTCTCTTTGGAATGTTGAGAATTTCAATATTTCCAAAATGAAAAGTTACTGGAGTACACTTCGGATGGCACAACAATTTTACAATACCCAGATGGGTCAACCGTCAAATAAACCCATCTCTCCTAGCTTTCCAATTGGTCTGGGTGCCTTAAAGTCGGGTTCTACCTCTGTCTGCTCTATGTTGGCATTGGTATGCAGATTTGAAATAGATAAGGAAGTCTTCAACTTCCAAATGAGTCTCAGCTTCATGTTGAGGAAGAATGCCATGCCTCTGCTGATGGAATTTGTGAAGGTCATAATTGACGGGATGCGATGATAGCTGAGGGCATTTTGAACCTAGTTCTAGGTTCAGGTATTCCTCTTTCTTAGTTTACATGATTTTGCACCAAAATCTCGATTATTTTCAGCAATTCATGGCCCTGGCTGCATTCGATGAGCAAGGTGCGAGAAAGCCAGTTTCGAGATGGACTCCCATACTGTCGAAATTTTTTGATTACTACACATTTTCGGACGCATTCCTAGCTCCAACTTTGTGAGCTTTTGATCAGAATGGAAGCAGCATGTCCACTCGCTTATCACAGAGCCAAAAATCATGGATGAGGGGGCTTATACCGCCTTGCAATTGGTTCTTCAGGAAGGATTTCACAATGCTTTGCATGTAGGGTTTCATCCAAGAGCCTTTCCAGCTCCCATGTTTTGTTTCTGATAGGGTACTGGCCCTAGAAGTGTTTAGACAGCTCTGTAATATTGAGAATGACTAGTGAGGAGGGAAGCATTTCACTTCCTATTTGGCATTTTCGGCCATGTTCGGCTTTGTATTGTTAGTGAAGAAAAAGAGCTCGAAGGTGAAAAATTCAGAGGTTTAATACTCTAAGTTGGGTCATCTGGGGTTGATGGTTATCTATGACACATGGCAATACAATCCTGAGAACAATCTGTCAGAGATTGGGATTAAGATTCCCCACCAGCCTTAGCCATTTTAGGACCCTCAGAGAAATATAGATGAGGGGAATATAAGATTATACATCGGCCTGGAGTATATTCCTTGCAACTCGGGTTGACCGCCTTAGCTAAACATTTATCACATTGTAGCGAAGCCCAACCCCAATCATAAGATAAATCAATTTTTATGCAGCCAGTTGCACAAGCTTGGGTAGTGGCCTAATAGGATAGAATATTTTTGGATGTACAGACAGGAAATAAAAATGACAAATGGGCTCTTCCAAGAGGTGGACTCGGATGACACGTTTGATGATATTTGGTGTCGCAAGAATCTAGATATTGAAGACTCTCCTAACCCTTTGAGTTCTGAGAAGTTATATGAAGTGGAAAGCGCAGCTCCAGAACGCGGAGAAAGGTAGTCCAAAGGGCTCCCATACTAAAAAAATAAACCTACATGAGGAGCGACAATAAGTGGATAATAGTCACAGCAGGAGGAATCTTAAAATTTGTAGATGCCAAATCCTGCTAGCTCCTCTAGACGTAGTGTTAAGAGGCCGAGAAGTTTCAGATGCCACTGAAAAGTTATTTTGGAGGTGGACAGTTCTCCGGAGGAGAAAAGGCCCCGAATGGAAGAATCCACAGGAGGGATGGAGTCCAGTGAGAAGAAATGGTGGTATCAACTACTGGTCTTTGAGAATCTTAGGTAATTTTTCCTTCTTCTCTCTCTGCTATGTCCTTGGTCTCCTCAACGTCTGCCCTTGCTACTTCATTTGTGATAGCTATTCTTGTCGCTGGGTACCCAGGGTAGGCCAATATTATTTCTCCTGGTGGTCCCTTTCTATCTCCTGCTTTTCCTTCTGCTTTTGAAGCACAAATGGTGGCACGTCCTAACCCTTTGAGTCAGTAATTTGTGTCCCCGAGACCTAGTATACTTGTAAGTACTTCCCCGAATTTTCTTCCCTCCATTTTTTCATCATCTTTAGGTAGTCAATTTATTCCACCTTTCTCCCTAGCAATTATTACTAGGCTTGCCAAGTCTACTGATACATTGAGCAAGCTGTCTTTCCCACTAGCAGTTCCTCGAGAATTTCCTTTTGCTGGTGGGCTAGGTATTTCGCCCCAAGAATATTTCTCGTAGGTTGATGCAAAAAAGAGTTCTTGGGTGAACTGAATATAGAAAAGAAGGGAAAAAGATGTGGGCAGGCAAGTGGAGCCTCTCTTGCAAATTGTGTTCAACGAGAGTCAAAATTCGTTAATGTTTGTGAAAATCACCCCCAATGTGATCAAGCCGGTCGGGGATATGCTGCCAAGAGATTATTTTGTCAATACTATAGGGCTAGACTTGCAGTAGGCTCATCTGCAGGATAAGGTTGAACTAATGGAGGAGACCCAGAGGGTGGTGAATACCCACTTCCTCAAGCTCAATCACCAAATGAAGAAAAAGGATGAGCAAATTAAAAAGTTGAAGGGTAAAGTAGATATCTGGGCAAATAAGCATAAGGCCCAGGAAGTCAAAATCAATCAACTTCCAAATAAAAAGAATGTTGTTGAAAACAGGGTAAATGAGCTTCAAGCTTTAGGCACGGAGGTTGTTTCGACCCTACAAAAGGACATTTAGGAATGTTGAGTGAATAAGGCATCCCCCTGTGAGGAATTAACGTAGATGAATGATGGAATGAAGCAACTCTGATAGGGCACTACTGAGGAGGTGAATGAGATGAATGTCACCTTGTTGAAGGAAAATGAGAAGCAGAGGCAAGTTGAATTGGCCTTGGGAGAGAAAGAGAGAGATATTTCTACTCTAAGGGATCGATTGTTTGTCCTGGAGAGAAGCGTGGCAGAGTTGAAGGTGGAGCTGGGTGGCAAAACTGTGGAATTTGATCTTTTGAGAGCCTTGCCTTCTGCACCCCAAATAAACCCATTGGAGATTTCCAAGGAACTACATGCATCATATTTGGATAAGGTCAAAGCTTTGTGCCTTACATTACAACCCACTCTAAAGTTTATGGTGCAGGAAACTAGTCTGTGTGGGGTAGTTAGCGAAATAATATAGCGAGTCTAGGAGATGAATTTCGATAAAGTTTTGGAGGCCAGGAAGCTACTGAGAAAATTATATACAACTTCCAATGAAGCATTGAGCAGTATGGGGATTGAAGATTGAACAACAACAACCATGGGCGTAAACATTCTCATCTCTATGCACAAAGCCGTCCAGCATGTGGGAGAATGTAGAGCCAAATTGAATCAGATTACCAGTGATATGTGGGAAAAAATTTCCCACTTAACTCAGTGAGGCCTCCCATCGCCTTAATTGTAGATCAATTGGTGGCAGGTGTCGAGCACATAATTGCAAGGATCGAGGAGAAGAAGCAAGATCTGTCTGTTTTCCAATCCTTTTATCAATCTCCAACTGTCACCAATGTTGAAAGCATAGTGCATCCACTAGCACAACTCTTTTTCCAACTTGAATTGGAGGTGAAGGTATCTGGCGGATTGCCTTTTAAGGCAATCATCGATCTTAAGTTGGCACACAAAAATCTATGCACTCTCTCTGCATCGTCAAATGAGGTCTAGTCCAGTCTTCAAGCTGTCCTCTCTCAGCTGTAAGTAATAATGATGGTGTTGAACCAAGGTTTCTGGGGTTCTCCATTCCACACGTGAAATGTCCCTGTGAGTTTCCAAACTGTGAACATTTATTCACCAACAGTTGTGCCTTCGCAGTTTTCTTTTCTTTTTGTAGCTTTGCCTTGTTCATTATCTCTTGCATCTTTTGGCATCTTCCACATGGCCTCCTATTAGAGCTTCTTGTTGAGTCGTATCCATTTTCCTATGCTGGGTTCCATGCGTTCAACATGTGGCCTTCTCTCGCTCCTTTCCGAGGCGCGCCCACTCTTCAGTTTCTTTTGCTTGGCATCCTCCATGTGGCTTCTCTTCAAAGATTTTTGTTGGGGCATCCCTTTTTCTTTTTGTTGGGCTTTGTGTGTGTGATGCATCACATTTTTCTATGCGCCCATTATCTAAGATTTGCTACTTGTGCGTTGTTTCTTCTCTACTGCAACATATTATTTTCTGTTGCCGCATGTTCCATGTTGATGTTGCATGGCTCTATTTTCTCAAATGACATACTCATTGGCATGTTGAGGGATGATCTTTATGTTCAGTGCTGGCTCGAGGGAATCTGAAGCATCGATTTTTTGTGGAGGCATCTTTCTCATAGGGGTTTTCAAGCGATGGGCTGACTTATTTAAGCAGCCTCTTTCTCTTTGTAATGGTTGTTGATTAGATAGACTTAAAATCTTCTCGAGCACTAGGAATTAGCCTTTTGTAATATTTTCTATTAAATTTGAGTTCGCAGACTGCGCCAATAAATTCAGCCTCTCTTTCTTCATGCATTTAATAGGATATTAAACTGTGCTTTCATTTCTTGAAGTATTTGAATGTCTATTTCAAGATTTCATAATCTTCATGCAACTCAATAAAAAGCAAATCGTGTTATCACTCTTCTGTGTTGGCCTATGTTGTGTTGGTTATGTTATGCAAATAAATTGATGTTCTTATGTTTGTTATGTTTGGAAGAATCTATTTGATGAACATCAGTTACTATGCGGGCCTTTGCTTTAGCATTGTGCTTAGTTAATTCTCTTATGATTTGGTGCATCTCCTTAGTTTAATTTTAATTATTGCATGTTATTCTTTTAAGCCTTTACCTCCCCCACGAAAAAATGAAGAGCCAGCTTCGATAAAATCTGGAGGTCACTTAGCTAAGCGCACAAGTCCCCCAATAGCTAAGTTTCTCATAAGACTGCTACCCCTGCAAAATTTTGTGTCAACAATTATTAAATAATGTTACTTATTTAATTATTTCCTAAAGTCATATGTCCTCTATTAATTGTAAAATATTAATTATTTAATTGATTCATTCTTATCTATGTTCTTCTTTGATTAATTAAATAAATGATATTTAGTTACGTTGATAATTAAACTTATCCTCTTTCTAAAATTAAATAAATGTTAATTTATTTAATTTCTACGCCACTTTCCACTATAATTAAATAATTGTTTAAATTATTTAATTATTTGCTAGCTTTTTCCTCTTTTTAATTAAATAAATCTTTATTTCTTTAATTATATTCCATATCTTGAATTTGAATTAAAAATCATTATTTAATTCAAAATGATGATTCTTTCCTTATTATCCATAACTAAATAATTGTTTTAATTATTTAATTGGCTTCTTCCTCTTTTTAATTAAATAATTTTTTATTTATTTAATTAGATCCCATGTCTTGATTTTTTGAATTAAAATCATGATTTAATTCAAAAAGATGATTCTTCTCTTATCAAAATCTTCTGAAATTAAATAATATCTCTATTATTTAATTGTTCATTGCTCACTAAAATGGAAAAATATTTGATTTCTTTTCTAATATATTGCTTTGTTTGTATCGATCTTACCTTCTACATCCCATCCTTATCCCCCCTTGTCTCGACTAACCTCCATCGTTGATAAAATTATTTTTAATTTAATCTTGACCATTCATCTTTTCTAATTTAGCCCTAACCCTATTTCATTCCCTATCCTTTAATCTTGACCATCGATTAGTTGTCTTTCAATCTCATCCTTTCATTTGAAATCGGTTTTGCCTATAAAAAGGCTTTATCATTCTCATTTGAAATACCTAAAAAAATCTTAGAAGTTTTAGACATCATAGAAATCTTCAATATTTTGCTATTGTCATTGTCTTTAGGTCACACTTGTATACCTAATAAAAATCTAAGGGCATTTATTATACTACAGAAAAATTGAGGAGTGTAATGAAGGTGATTCATGGAATACATAAGGGTTTAGTAAGATTTTTCATGAGTTTATGCTTTATATTCCATTTTTCTTCATTATTAGTTTGGGGCTTAGTTTTATTATGCTTTGTATTGCTAACCTAGAATTTTCCCTATGCTACATTTGGTGAACTAGACGTGAACTACTAACCCTCTTGATTGACATTCTTTGTTTGGAAGTTTTTGTTGTTTTTTGTCTTGAAGGGTGTATGTACTTTTGAAAAATCTTGCAAATTACACTTTGGGAGCCTTTTGAGGTCAAATAAATAGCATGGTTGCATCTGGAAGGGTCAAAAGATGAATTTTCATATATTATACTACATATTTTGGTTAAGGGTAGTGTTTTTTACAAGAAAAACATGATTTTTTGCTGTTGCGAGTTGGAGTGATGCAACTACAAGCTGGAGTAACACAATTGCTAGATCAAGTGGTGCTATTGAAATCCAGAATGATGAAACTACAAGCTAGAGTGATGTAACTGTAACCAAAGTGACACAACTTCAAGTTAAAGTGACACAACTGGAAGCTAAATGATGCAACTACAAGTGACGCAACTACCTGGAGCTTCACTGCATGTATGTGACACAATCACCATCCTGAGAGCCATAGTCAACATCTTATGTGATGTAATTTATTTTTGGTTGTGAGCCGCAATTGCTATTTTTTGTGACACAATTGTCTATTCCTTTAGAATTTGAATTTTTAGTTACAATTTTTAGTCTAGGTCTTTATCATTTCATAGAATAGGGTTTTTGGTTACTAATAATCTATTGGTAGCATGTGGCAACTTTTCCTCTCATTTTTCAAAGATTTGAATTGAAATTACTAATGAAATCTGATGTAAGATGTTTGTTGAAGGCTTGAATTAAAACAAATTGTCTATATTAGCATAGAACACATTTCATTTCGTGCCTAAAATGAACAATTGCTTGTTGTGTTATTTTCTTTTCATGCTTCTATTTAGATTAGATCCCAAATTTAATAACAAAAGTATCCTCTCCTGTTGCACACTTGTGCAATCCTAGGTGATAGAAAAAAATTTATTAACTTTAGAGGGCCTACCTCCCTGCTTTGAAAGGAGGGAACAACCCAAACCGGTAATTAGCTAAAGCCAAGCTACTCCCAACTAGTATATAAAATTCAATGGTGAGGAAATATCAGCATTACAGCTGCTCCTACAAACAAGAAAGTGATTCCTTAAGTACACACGTGGTACATTAAAACATGTATAGTGTAACCTCTACAAGCTAGGAAACCTCCTTATCAGAGCTAATCTTGCCTCTTGTGTGGCCACCTCAATGGGTGCATTGATTAAAAAACCATTTATTTAGATTTTCAAAAATCCTTTCTATTTGTTGGTGCAGGAGGTCGGACCTCTGAATCCATCCCACATTTTTGTGGTTCTTTGTAGAGATGCAAAATTTATTGAGATCCTTGTAGTCTTAGGGAATTCAAAACTTGGTAAGCCCGAGAAGTGAGTGCTGAGTAAGGGGGAGCTAGTGCTACCAAGTTCCTAAGCTATCTACTTTGCATAGGCGTAACTGTAGAAATCCAAGTGGGAATCCAATGGATATTGTCCTTACCAACCATAGGATTGTTCTTATTTTCAAAATGTTGGTATCAAATGACCTATGGAAAGATAGTGTGTTTGATTTGTTGAACTTACTAAACAAATAAAATATCTCTAAAATCTCATAACTTACAATCAAACTGAAACAATTTTTCAAACTTGATAAAATTATAGAAACCCAGGATTTGTTCACTCTGAACTGCAACTGTAAATTCTATAAATTGTAATTTCTTGTTGAAAACCACAACTATCATATAGAAAGAAACAATTGATTGTCTTGCACCATAACAACCATTCTGGAAAAACCACATTTGACTATGTTAAACCGCAATTGCCTACAACTTAGAAAAATAATTTTTACTATCACTGTCTGAAACCATAACTTAGGATTTGCCTCTAATTATCTCTTTTTACAATGCTCTCTAAACAAAAACCAGACATATTTTCTCAAACCATTGACCATTACATCTTTTAGTTGATCATTTAGTCTTGAAAAATAGGCATACCATTTGAAAATTATAGTTACATCTTAGGGTCATAATCACCTTCACCTTAGTTGAGCTCTTAAGGACATTACCTTTTACAAATTTTTATAATAGGTCAAATTTCCTTTCCTTTGATAAACCATTGCTTCCATAAATATTGGTATTGGACCAAGTCATTTGTCACACTTTTGTGTTCTTGTCATTTTGGTTGAGTCTTTTCCCAACTCACAAGTCTAGTTTGGGGAAGCTCACTTTGTCTTTGTCATTTCACTTGGTCTCATGAAAGATCCTTTAAAGATTAAAAATTGAAGCATTGGAAAAACTTTGGATGGTTAGTAAAAATCTTCTTAAATCTCCTAAAAGTTGATGACCTTTAGAGCTTGCGTACACTTTGCATTTGGAAAAATTCCACAACAAATTATACATTTCCATAGCATATCAAAACTCTCTCATTGTAGGACACCATCATTTTTCACCCAAGCATTAGACATTCCTCTTTGACATCACTATCACCTTGCATTATACCTTCTATTTAGACATTTTTATCACTTTGCATCCCTCATAAACATCATTCTCACCTCGCATTGGACATCATGCATCCTCTTTAGACATTATTGTCACATTACATTAGGACACTCCTCATTTCCTACATCCAAAAAATCACAAAAACATAGCTTAGTCCCATATCCTTTGGTCATAGGGTCATTATCATTCTACCAGTCCTTAATCTTGGTCTTAGGTGCACCCTTATATCCAAGAAAAGAAAAAAAATCCAAAAAAAATATATCATAGGTGCATAAATTTCATTGCATTGGCATCTCTTAGGCTTCATACCATCCACCACCATGTCTTCCATTCACCTTGATATGCTTGCTAGTAAAGTTGAATACCAATTAATCCACAATGTTCAAACTCAACAAGCCATAGACTTCAAAAGACAATTCATCCAATCCAAATACCAATCAACCTCAACTCATGGTCAACTAACCACATACCCTTCTTACCAACAACTCATAAACGCCAGTCCTCCATCCATGTACCCTCACTATCAAGAGTCCCTTAGCACAATCCATGCCATTAATCCACAACAAACATCCACTTATCACCCTTATCCTAACCTTGACAAGCGAAACCAAATTTCCACTAATCCCTTCCAAGCCTCCACATCCTATTCTAGTCCATCATTCACTTCTCCATTCCAAGTCTCCACATCCTCTTGCATTCCTACTCACTCCATCCCCAGCTACATTTAGTCATGGAAATTTTATCCTTGTCCAAAGTCACATTTCATTACCTACACTTTAGGATACATGTCAAAAATAAAGTCCAAAACATTTCATCATAGCTTCACCTTCATGTCAAGATCAAAGTATTCCATCCCATGACCCCATCCTTAAGTCCATTCAAAAAGTCCTAGACAATCATGGCAGCCAAAATATATTTATTCTTGATCAAGATCTCATTCCCAATCAAGTCATCCAAGAAAAACCTATCTTTGACCAGGACACTACTATTGATCAAGAAATTCATAATGATCCACTCATCAATATTTATGCCATTCATGATCAAACATTTGAGGTTGATCCTACCCAAACTCTGAACACCACCATTTCCCAAAATGAGACACTTGCCTCCTTTGGAAACATAGATGTTCTTCCTCTAGAACAAGAGTTTTCTACACTAGACATATTTGCAAATGATCAATCTATAGCTAAATTCACTAGGCTCTATGATAATGACCATAAGGAAGTTTTCTACATCGACTTGGAAGCACCAATATCTTTTGAAGAACCATAAGAGTCCAATGTTTCAAAAAATTAGACCAATGATATCAATAAAAAAAATATCCAACATGTCAATGAAGTTGTGACATTTTATCAACTAGGATCATCAATCTTTGTCAGAGCAGGATTTCTTGTAATAGTGTCCATGTACACAATGATGGGTTAGCATCTTGTTTTCAAAACAAAAAATACCCTATCGCAAATAGAATTTTTCAAAGCATGCAATATAAAGGAAAAGGACTAGGCCTACAAGAGAAAGGAATTCTAGAACTAGTATAGTTTAAAGTAAATTTTAGACATCAAGTCCTTGGCTATTCTTCAGTCAAAAAATAAAATGATGTTAGTGTTGGGGGTAGCTTTACCTGATACAAACATCAAAATGGGCGCCATGAGTAGTTCTTGTCATAAGGTTGCTGCCAACACTCCTTCCATCCACACCATAAACTATCATTCCAACATAATTAAGCCTACCAATTGGAACCAAAAAAAAAGAAAATTATTACAATTCTAAAGCCCAAAATCAAATGCTAAAGGCCATTGAATCAAACAAAAATCCAAGTGGAAAAATGAAATAAAAATGGATCCCAAAGAAAAATGGATCAAGCAAAGAAAATATTTCAAAAGTAAGAGTCAATCAAAATGTGGAGCCACAAGAAAGGAGGACTCCTATATATAATAAATGTCCACCTCTTTCAAAATGGTCATCAAGCAAGGCATATAAAAGTATTGGTTCCAAACGTTATCCCAATAAAAATTCCACACTCTGCCATCCAACATCCCAAGTTTTGAAAATAAAAAGTGATTCATCCACACATCCAAATAATCCTTCCAAATCTACCATCATCCATCATTCCAAAATTCACATCTCACAAATCCATCGCATCTTGGTAGCAACTCTTTGTCATAAGGACTCTCATGACACTCTATCACGATGTGTGTATTCTGATAAGGCCAACTCTAGTATCAACAAGGATCACAATGACATCAATCACTTGAATGAAAGTGTTATGATCCTAACAAGGAAACTACTCCATCAAGGTCATTATTGACATATCATGGCACCAGTCTCTGCACAACACCATTGAAGGATTTATAACAATCAATGATAATCTAAAGTAGCAAGGCCATCTAAAAATATCAAAAATAAAAAATAACATGAAAAAAAAAATGTCACCCTGATGAAAACCTGGCAAACAAGTGTCTTGGTGACACCAAAAAAAAAAAAATCAAGAAAAATAGTAAAGAGAAATTTTTTGTCCAATAGTGAAAACCATTCTTATGGTGCTTTGGATAAGTACCATGAATGAAAACCTAGAAAACAAGCATCATGTGTAAAATAAATTATCTATGTGGACCACTACACTTGGGGTAAAGTTGTCTCATCTCCCATACCCTTCGCATGAAATTTCCTATGATATTTCCATCCATCCGTTTACCCATATCATTCCCAATCTATTTTCCCACCTAGTTTGATCTTGATAAGGACTGGGGTCAAACATAAATCATGCTTTGGAAAAAATCTTTACATTTCTATCCTTTGGTCATACACTATCCATGAAGTATCATGTCATAGCCTTCATAGAATTATCCAAACCCATACCTTGGAAAAAACTAATTATTCCTATGCGACATAGTCCTTGGAGATCATATGCTAATTCTACCATCCAATAATCCCCATGTCTCCTATCCTTTACCAGATCAATCCATTACCCTTTTCTACCTATCACATGTCTTTATTTTCCCTTGTCAATGGTCTAAGGGTTCTAATCTTCCTATCCAACATCCCCCCATCATCCCATTCAATCCTAAGAAGAATTCATTCCAAATGCAACAAGCCTAATCCATACAATCTTTCTATGCAACCTAGTACATCATCCAAAACATTCCTTGGCTTTGTTCCTAGTCTTGCTGCAAACCTTGATCCTTTAGTCACATTATCGTCATCCTCAGGTTGTTTCAGGATGTGTCCTTCCCATGTCAACAATGTCATCATCATCATCATCATCATCACCTATTAATTGGTATTCAACTTGACTAGGGGCAAGATCATGTTTTTCTTTGGATTTTTTTTCCATTCTTTCTCGCTTGCTTGTAGGAATCATTCACATGCATTTGTCACAATCCTCATAAAACATAAAAAGACAAAAAAATAAAAACATTTCAAAAGGACAAAAAAATCATAAAATGGAAATATCCAAAAACATCATAAAACCTCAAAAATCCATAAAAATCATAAAATGTCCTAAAAAAGACAAAAAAAATTCAAAACATGTCAAAACCCAAAAAAATCCATATAAATGTTTAAAATCCCAAGAATAGAGTCATGTTCGTCTTTGTCATTGTCAAACTGTATTGCCTCTACGACTGGACATAGGTAGGGCCATCTCTCGATGTGCCCCCAAGGCATTAGGTCAGTCCTTTTAGGTTTGTCAAAATAAAATCATGACTCAAGTCTTTGTCCATAAAACAAAGTTAATGGTCATGTCAAACTACGAGGTCTATGTGCATTGTTACGTAGGCAAGGCCATCTATTGATGAGCCCTCAAGGCCACATTAGGCCAATCCTTTAGGGTTCATCATGTCATCAAATAAATAAGACACTATCATAAAACACCAAACAGTCATTGAAACATCAAGAAAAGTTAGATATCAATAGGACAAACTAGCCAATAAAGTCATCAAGTCAAATCAAACAATTTGTCAAAATGGTTAAATCATCATAACAATCAAATGTCTTATACAAGATGTGTCCTTCCTAAAATTAGACATCATCATTTACCTTATACAGGTGGTCACATGATCGAAAATATACTAGACATCTTATATAATATGTGTTTTTCTTGAAACCAGGCTTTGTCAGACAATCAACCCATCATTTAAACATCGAACAATCAAATTTTAGAAAATACTCTTACCGGCTACTAACATTATGGTTTGTTTTGTCTTATTTTTCTTTTGGCTTTTGTCTTTGAATCAGGTTACTAGCTTCCTCGAGGATGTCCCATGAAGGATTTAGAGGAGCGATGATGTTTCAGGAACTTTTTTTTCTTTAAATGTTGTTTGTGGATTTGTCTTGGCAAAAATACTGGGGCAACTTTGCCCTTAGTATGAGCTAGGACATTTCCTTGTATACGACTATTTGTTCTACAAGAGGGTGACCTTGCACACCTTGGTATATCTCATATCAAGGTGTTTTTTCTCCATTTGTGTCATTTTAATGCCCAATGGTGATTCATGCAAGGCCTATTATATGTTTTGGAAAAATATTGAAGTCATTTTCATATACCAACATCCATGTCTTATATGCTACTATTCATCTTTTCCGCTCTAACATTTCTTCTTTTATTCCTCTTCACAACCCTTATCTATTTTCCTCTACCCTTTTGTCCTTCATATTCTAGTTCTCTCATCCATTTCAAGAGCACACTTGTGTTCTTCAAACCCACCTATCCTCTCGAGGGGGCATACCACTACTTCCTTGTCATCCTTCCTCATCCTACTTATGTCACTAGGGCATGTTTGACTTAGATTTCTTTGACACAATGCGATAAACATTATATCAAAGAGGGGCAAAATGTAGACACTAAAAATTTCCCTAGGCCTACGACTCTTAGTTCCTTCATAACTCTTTCATCTTCATTCTTTATAATTATTTAATTATTTCCTAAAGTCATATGTCCTCTATTAATTAATTTTTTTAAATTATTTAATTGATTCATTCTTATCTTTGTTCTTCTTCAATTAATAAAATAAATGATATTTAATTATGTCGCTAATTAAACTTATCCTCTTTCTAAAATTAAATAAATGTTCATTTATTTAATTTCTATGCCACTTTCCACTATAATTAAATAATTTTTTTAATTATTTAATTATTCGCTAGCTTTTTCCTCTTTTTAATTAAATAAATATTTATTTATTTAATTAGATTTCATATCTTGATTTTCTATTAAAAATCATTATTTAATTCAAAATGATGATTCTTTCCTTATTATCCATAACAAAATAATTGTTTTAATTATTTAATTGGATTTTTCCTCTTTCTAATTAAATAAATCTTTATTTATTTAATTATATCCCATGTCTTGATTTTTTGAATTAAAATCATGACTTAATTCAAAATGATGATTCTTCTCTTATCACAATCTTCTAAAATTAAATAATATATTTATTATTTAATTGGTTATTGGTCACTAAAATGGAAATATATTTGATTTATTTTCTAACTCATCACTTTTTCTGTATTGATCTTATCTTCTACATCCCATCCATATCCCCCCTTGTCTCGACTAACCTCCACCATTGATTAAATTAATTTTAATTTAATCTCAACCATTCATCTTTTCTAATTTAGCCCTAACCCTATTCCATGCCCTATCTTTTAATCTTGACCATCGATTAGTTGTCTTTCAATCTCAGCCTTTCATTTGAAATTGGTTTTTCCTAAAACAAGGCTTTATCATTCTCATTTCAAATCCTTGGAAAATCCTTAGAAGTTTTAGACATCATAGAAATATTCAATATTTTACTATTGTCATTGTCTTTAGGTCACACTTCCATACTCAATAAAAATCTAAGGGCATTTATTATACTACAACAAAATGGAGGAGTCTAATGAAGCTAATTCATGGAATGCATAAGGGCTTAGTAAGATCTTTCATGTGTTTATTCTTTATATTTCATTGTTCTTCATTATTAGTTTAGGGCTTAGTTTGATTATGCTTTGTATTTCTAACATGAATTTTTCCCTGTGCTACAGGAAGGTTGGTGCATTCATCCCCTTGGTTGGTTCCAATTTAGTGCTTCCCTTTAGATTCATGACATGGCTTTTCCACCTCTCATGGATCTTGTATAAAACTAGCATTTGTAATATTAACATGTTTACCTTTTGGTGTAATAGTAAATCCATTTTAATGAGTGGTATTAGAGTGAGGTCATGGGTTCAGATCACATAGTTACACTGAGGGGGTTTTGTAAGGTTGGTGCCTTCATCCCCTTGGTTAGTGTCAGTTTCATGCCACCCTCTAGATTTGTGACATGGCTTAACTACCTCCCATGGATCTTGTATAAATCTAGCATTTGTATCAGGTGCTAACAAGTCAATCTTTTGGTGCAAAAACAAAGCCATTACAACAATATATTTGTAGCTAGTTTTAGTAATGAATATTAAGTTATTGAAGCATAATGCAGAACCAAGAACAAAAGAACTATGGATGATTACTATTTTTTATCATGAAGCAATATTGGAAACTTTGAAGATAAGAGATGACACTCAGGAACCCTTGAGTAGAGGATCTATTTTCTATGGGATAGGTATGTTATTATTCATCTTATTAGATACATTTTTTTAATATGGGTTGGATTTAAAGTACATTAAACATTTTCATAACAATTAACTACTATATAAAAATGTAGGCTTTTTAGATAACAAAGGTATATTTTCAAGTGATTCAGATCAATATATCCATGGTTGTGTTATGAGTATAATGAGGTTATGATTGTAATGCATTGACATATAATTCATAAGTAGTGATTCTAAATATTGCATCATATTTGGTTTGAGAGAATGTTTAGTTAAAAAATTATAGTTCATGTTGCTTATTCTCATTTATTTGTCTATATTTATATGTAGGTTTACTACACTCAAGTTTGGAGCATAAGGAGGTTACAATGGCAATAAATCCACCATTTTTAAGTTTCAAATAGGTCCTCAAGATTGCTTTTCTTAAAAATTCACTTGCTTATATGAGTAGGTTTTATGGATAATTTCAAGTGAAGGAAAGACAATTGAGATAAATAGTTATAACTTTTACAATGGTCACACATAATTCATAAGGTGACATCCACATATAATTCTCAAGTAGTGATTCGTAATCTTTCATCCAATTTGGTTTGAGAGAATGTTCGGTTAAAACATTCTAGTTCATGTTGCTTATGCTCAACAATTTGTGTATATTTATATGTAGGTTTACTAGACTCAAGTTTGGAGCACAAAGAGATTGAAATGACAATAAATCCACCATATAATTCATAAGGTGACATATATGATAGAGTTATAAGTAGTGATTCTTAATCTTGAATCATATTTAGTTTGTAGTTCATTTTTCTTTTGCATAAAAAATTGTCTATATTTATATGTAGGTCTATTTTTTTTAAGAGAATGAGTGAGGATGAGTGGATTTTACAAGGAAAACAACATGGATCACCTTAGGGTGGTAGAGATGTGAATGACATGTAGCCATAGAGAGGGAAATACGATATGCATAAAATATAGGCATAAAATCTGTACACTTTAGGGTGGTATAGATGAGAATGGCATGTAGCCATAGAGAGAGAAATAAGATATGTATACAATTTGAACACCTTAGGGTGGTAGATTGATGAGAATAGCATGTAGCTAAAGAGTGAATTATTTATCCAAGGACAATGCTATGGATCACCTTAGGGTAGTGCATTGATGTATTTGTACATGAAGACATGGAAAATATGATATGTATGTTATTAGTTATATTGACATGATGGATGTGATGTTTTATAATTATTATAACAATGCACAAGGTATGTAGTTAAATTGATTAGATTTGGATGGTCATAGGTAAATAATTTCATGATGTTCATGTGCGTATGTTCATGGTGTATGTAATGTCATTTGTGTGTATGTAATCTCATGCAATCTCATGTGTATGTGTGTATGTTCATAGTGTATCATAATGTCATGCGTGTAATATCATGTGTATGTTTGTATGTTCATGGTGTATGTAATATCATGTGTGTAATATCATGTATATGTGTGTATATTCATGGTGTATGTAATGTCATTTCTATGTATGTTCGCGGTGTATATAATGTCATGTTTATGTGTATGTAGGTATGAACATGTATGTATGTTCATAGTCTATGTAATAGCATTCGTATGCATGTTTATGTGTGTATGTTCATGGTGTATTTATGTTTTGATGTTCACAGCGTATGTAACCTAATACATATGTATGTGTCTATGTTCACAGTGTATATAATCTCATGTGTATGTATGAGTGTATGTTCATGGTGCATGTAATCTCATTTGTGTATTATCATGTATATGCATGTACATGAATTTCAAGTGTAATATCATGTGTATGTATGTATTTTCATGAATGTCAAGTGTATTCTTGTTCATGTGTATGTATCTCATGTGTATACTCATAAGGCTCTTAAGAGACTACGTCAGAATAGTGTACTCAGATTTGATCCAGTGACTTGGAGAATAAAAAATCCCTTACCTAGAATTTACCTACCCACTTGGACAAGTTGGCACAATCAGTTTTGGTCCAATATGCATGAAAAAATGCTTATTTCCAAATTTTCACTGCTCTCTACTCAAAATTTTTGCAAGTTTGCATTCTAAGTTGGCATGGTCAAATGATTCTGAGTTGACAAAAATTGAGAGAGATTAATGTGGAGGGATTCCATATGGAGTTATATGTATAGAAAAAATATTATTAGGTGACATGAGTTGTGTGAACCACTCCATCATAGTTTTGTAATTTTTGGCTCTTAGGGATCTTGTGAGACTATCAAAATAGTGCACTCCGGAATGATCAAGTGACTCGAAGAACAAATAGATACCTTCCCTAGAATTTATCCTCCCACTTGGACACATAGAAATAGTCAAATTTTTTTCACAATGCATGAAACAAAATATGATTCTTTCTAAATTTGCACTAATCTCTACTAACACTTTTTGTAAGTTTTCATTCTAAGTTGGCATAGTCAAACAGTGTTGATTTTACCAAAATTGAAAGATATTAATGTGGAGGGATTCCATATGGACTTGTACATGTAGAAGAAAACTTCTTAGGCTCCATGAGCTCTAAGAACCACTCCATCATAGTTTGACAAATTTTTCTCTTAGGGCTCTTAAGAGACTACGTCAGAATAGTGCAATCTGAAATGATTGGGTGACTTGGATAACAAATAGATCCCTTACCTATAATTTATCTTCCCACTTGTATGTGCTGGAACAATCATTTTTGGTCCCATATGGATGAAACAAAAAATATGTTTCTTTCCAAATTTTCACTACTCTCTACCGACACTTTTTGTAAGTTTGCATTCTAAGTTGGCATGGTCAAATGGTGTTGAGTTGATCGAAACTAAGAGAGATTAATGTGGAGGGATGCCATATGGACTTGTACATGTAGATGAAACATTATTAGGTGCCATGAGCTCCAAGAACCACTCCACTAGATTTTTTTTTTTTTCTCTTAGGACTCTTAAGAGACTATGTTAGAATACTGTATTCTAAAATGATCAGATGACTTGGAGAATAAATAGAGTCCTTCCCTATCATTTAGCTGCCTAGTTGGATATCTTGGCATAGTCATTTTTGGTCCAGGATGCATAGAACAAAAAATATGATTCTTTCCAATTTTGCACTACTCTCTACTAGCACATTTTGCAAGCTTTCATTCTAAGTTGGCATGGTCAAACAATGTTGAGTTGGCATGGTCAAACAATGTTGAGTTGACAAAAAATGAGAGAGGTTTATATGGAGGTATGCCATATGGAATTGTATGTGCGGATGAAACAATATTAGGTGTCACAATCTATGATAACCACTTTGTCATAGTTCGGTAGTTTTTTTCTCTTAGGGCTCTTGAGAGTCTATGTTGGAATAGTGCACTTTGAAATGATCATGTTACTTGGAGAATGAATAAAGACCTTCCCTAACATTTACCTGTCCACTTCTTGGACATGTTGGTGCAATCGCTTTTAGTCCATGCTTCAAGAAACAAAAAATATTCTTATTTCTAAATTTTAATTGCACTCTATTAACCATATTTATGAATGATAGTCATTACTTTTATTGGTTTCAATTATGCTTGTAAAAAAAGAGATTTAACATTATCAAGTTAGTTTATACTATTGCTTTAATATGCTTTGTAATTGAGTAATCAATTCAATGCATCTAGAGAGGTTAAGAAAAGACATATATGTTTAATGGTTTATTGAATCTATTTCATCCATCATAGTAGGAATTATTGGAATTTAAATTAATAAATTGTTATTTCTTACATATATTTATTTATTATTTTTGAGCATGGTGGTGGGAATAATTATCTATGTAATAATATGAAGTATGATATTTCATCTCTGCTATCTTGTTATCTTAAGGTTTAGTTTGAACTATTTCACTACTCCTACATGTACCCTTTTGATTTTGTGTATGTGTGTGCCATATTGTGATATGTGCTACCATAGTAGATTGAGGTAGCATTATCTCTCTATGTATGTACATTCTACACATATTATCTACACATGTAGGAAATTTTTGTGTTCTTTTGTCATGCATGACAACACTAGTGAGGTAGGATGTTTATCCTCATTATCCATGTTGTAATTGTTAATGCAAAAAAAATGTTAGTTTTGTTTATACTCATGTTACATTTTATAAAAATTGAGCATTACATTTAGTATTAGTGTCATGGTTGCAACATCAGTGGCTATAGGAGTACATATTAGATTTCATATTTGTTTTGTGTATCATGTGAAACTAGTAGTAATTTCCATCTTGTTACATGCATTCTAATTTTTTTATATGTGGAAATATTTAGATCCTCATCATCTCGGTTTAATTTCTCATTTAAATGGTACATCTTCTTAATGATATGATCAGTTCTTAAGAGAATTTTAACTATATATGAAAATATATGATTTATTAATGAATTATAAATGAAGTATGGTATGCTCTATTGCTGATTTATTCATGTTACATTAAAAAAGACATATATCATTTATAGTACATGCATGTTGATGGGAAAGAAATCTATTTTGTTTTAAGCTTTTTATGTTACTTCCATTTCCATTTTATTGCCTTTTTCCAAAGTCATTATGCCACTAATTATGTTAGAAAACTAGAAACTGTTTAATATGATAAAGGATAGAAAGATACCTTGATTTATCAAATCGTGGAGTAATTAGTCTAACTTGGATGGTTTTTAGTAGGATCTAATTAAGGAGGATCTTGGGTTGACAATTGTGTTATGGAAGAGCTACAGATCTTTCTATTTCCAAGTCCTATCTTTTGTTTTGTAAAAGTCCAAAAGACTATTATAACTATCATTTGTATTTAGCGGGTAAGCTTAAATTGTTAGTATTCTAGTTTTTTGGTTGTAGACCACAATAAACATATCATTATCTCTTTCTAAGACATATCGGTGTTACATTTGCATCTATAAATATGCTATAGTTTCATCCATCAACATAATATATGACTCTATATTAAAAATTTGATATATGAATCAAGAGTTTGCTTAAGTAGATCATCATAATCATTCTTTCATTCACCTCATGAACTAGAGGAAGGGCACACTCTTGGAAAAACTAGTGAGGTTTTTATTATGTTTTGAGTATTTTCATGTTTATGAGTCAAATGCTAGCTTAGTATTGCTATCATTTAAGGTCTGAATTGTAGATTAATTATTCATTAGATTGTAGGTTTGGTGTTGTTTAGCTTATATATTTAAAGCAATGT
The DNA here is from genome assembly GCA_007115665.2 of Sequoiadendron giganteum. Taxonomy (NCBI): domain Eukaryota; kingdom Viridiplantae; phylum Streptophyta; class Pinopsida; order Cupressales; family Cupressaceae; genus Sequoiadendron; species Sequoiadendron giganteum. The sequence continues at coordinate 159,439,060 of CM021105.1, forward strand.
TGTTTACCTATTAATTCATTATTCTCAGTATTTAATGATTCATGAAGCATGTGCATGTAAAGTTTCAATTTTAGTTTACAGATTTATCTTGGACTATTGATAATAATAGAACAACTCTAGTCTATTCACATCACATTCCTATCACTCTATTTCTATTATCATCCTATTGCTCTGAGTCTCTATAGAAAAATACTTAAATTTGATAGAAAATTACACAACTTTATGTGTGATAATTACTATAGGATCTTTTTTGTTTGAATTCCATTTTATTCATCTTGCTAGCAACAACCCTTAGGTAATAGCCACATCTTTCAAAAGATTACATTATTTGGATTGACACTTACGAAAAAAATTGAGGAAACCAACACAAAATTCCCAAGGATTAACTCAATTGTATTATACCAAAATGATGAAATTAAAAGGATAGTTTATCTGGGTGATCCCACAATACTGGTTTACAATTTTTGGCCAAACTGGACATTGAAATAATTTTTTCTAACTAAATCTTCACTTTCGGGAACCTATAGCGGCTAAACTATGAGGAATTTGAAAATGATGCAAACTAGTGGTTTATGACATTTTTTCTGTAGATTCCAAAAAAAAAAATTTCAAAATTTTTGGAATCAGATTGCACATCTTTTTCCATCTACTTCAAAAACTAGTTTTTTTCAGTAAACAATTTTTTTGAGTGTTGCTCACCATATACAACATAAAAAAATATTCGATGAAGGATAAAAGTCTATTTTTTCGAATTTAGATTTGCAACTACAATATCAACTGCTTCCAATTGTTCTCAGTTTTTTATTGAATATTTTTTCCTTAATTAAGTTTTGAAGTCAAACCAATTACAATTCAAACAAAGGTAGACCGTATACAATGTAACCTTTTTTGTATGTATCAAAATTCTTTTTTTTTTTTGGTTGGATGAAGGACTTCAATATCTGGTGCACTCATATTTTTCAATTTTTTGTTTTGATAATCTACTATTTTTCCACATGTGGAGAACATAGAGCTTGATTTTTGGTGAAAAAACTATGTTTAATAAAACTAAAAAAACAAATACATAATAAAACCAAAACATATTAAAATTCTATTTGTTGGATAACTCATTTTGAGGACTACCATCATCTAGTTGGGTCTTTGAAGTCTCCTCCATTTTCATTCTCAACTCGAGCTTAAAAGCACAAAATTTTGGAATTTTTTGGTGCTTGAGAGGGAAAGGGGGGGTTAGAGCAAACCCCCTTTTCTTTTGTTGAATGAGAATTGAGGGGCCAACATTTAATGGGTTCGCTCGAACCAAATAGTTTTTTCGAACCCCAAAAAGAATTTTTTTTGCATGGGGTCATTGTTTGCAACTTTTCCTTCCTCACTCGAATTGTAAACCACTTTTTTTGGTTTAACCATCTCCAATATTAATCCATAGTTTTGTCCAAACATTTTGGTACCATTTTTAGGGAAAGTTTTTAAAGTCCTGTCAGTCTAGTAAGTTGAGTTAGGAACAACATGGCAAGGTGAAAGTTTGCATGATTTTTAACCTCACCTAGGTAACTAACCTTGTTTTTCTCTATTGTAGATCATATATCTATGCATGAATCACATTAGAGATAGTAAGGGAGGGTTTGTTAAGAAAAATATAGGAAATAGTTCACAACAAGAAAACCCACAAAAAGAACTAAAGCCATTAATTGTGAATATACCATCCAAGAAGGAATTAGTTGAACTTGAGATTGAAAAATGTGTCATTGAGTCCACTACTATCAAGTCTTATTTTGAGTCTCCTTCTAGTACCCAACAAGAGTCATTTGAAGATTTATTTAAGAGGGTTGCTAAATTATTTCGAGAATCTGGTGAACTTCAAAGTGGTAAAGCTCTCATACACAAAGAACCCAAGCTATTTTTATCCTTTTACACCCCTTGGTAATTCAAAACCATGGTCAATAATAACAATAACAATAACAATGGTGAAAGAGAATTAGATAATAACAATCCCGATACCTTTGAATTTAGCATTACCCATCCAAAAGATGATGCTCCCATGAAGAACATCCCTCACTCTGCCTTGCCTTTTTTTGAGGACTTTCCATGGAAGATCCCCACATGTTTCTCTTTGAATTTGATTTTTTATCTCATAGTTATTATCATCACAATGATGCACAAAAACTTAAATTATTTCCAACTACTTTAAAAATGCAACATTGTGATGGTTCATGGGCTTAAAACATGAAAGTATTCATAGTTGGGATAACATGAAGACAAATTTCTTGGAGAAATGCCAAGAATATTGCAAGATTAAGGAAATTAGAGATGAGATATTTCACATAATCAAATACGAAGAGGAAACCTTAGAAGAATACCTTAAGTGATTCTTATTTATTCTTCAAATGACTAGGCAAAAAAGGTTAACAATGATACTATAAAAATTCTCTTTCTTAGGGGGATTAGGGATGATTGTTTGCAATGAATCTTATGGGGGTGGGAAGATTTCAAAATTGAGATTTGATGATATTTGCAATGTTTTCAAGAACTAATTAAGGTCCACCTGATCAGTAAGAGGGTACATTGGGAAGCATTTCTCTTTTAGAGGAACATCAGGTGTCATGAAAAGAGAACTAGGTACATTGCTAGAAGACCTCAAAATCGGTCTACTGAGTCACATGGGTAAGAAAATTGACACCTTGTACACATGTAGGAAAAAAGAAGAGGTCGAGAAAGAATTTGTTGTATTCTATCCTAATTATCGTAAAAAGCATAGTAATGAGGAATTTCCATATAGAAAGACAAAAATTTGTTCTTTAGAAGATGCTAGTAAGGTTACTACATGATAACCTCTTCCAATAGACATAGTGGATGTGGAATTCAATGAAGAACCTGTTTACTATATGGCCCCACAAAGGCCTTGGCCTCCACAAACTATGCCCCCAATGATGAATGCATCTTTTAATGTAAGGAATAGTAGACAAGCTAGTTCCTTTACAACTCAACTATGATGGTATGGAGGGTGGAAAAAACCTCCACCTTATTCACAATGGAAAAACCAATACCCATATGCCTCTCAACCTTGGAATAAAGTGTGGAGGACACCACTATCATAATTTCCACAATATCCACCCTATTTTTTAACACTTATGATTAATCTATACCAATAGCCACAACAATTCTTTCCACCAATACCACCCTCATCCACTAGTCCACCATCCAACCCATCATAGCCACCTAAGGAAACACCCATGCCTACATAACCAATGAAAAGCCTAAATAACAAGGTGGCATAACTAGTTTACAATAATCAGGTGGTGGGTTACCCAACCTATCCTATGAACATAGTAGACATTAACAGAGTTTAGTTATGATCAAGAAAATCCCTCTAGGGGCCCCAACTACTGAAATAAATGATGAACATGAAGAAAATTCAGAAAAACAAAATGAGCCAACTAGGTTGCCTCCATACCTTGATAGTTTCCAATCTCAGCCAAAAAAAAAAAGGAAATGGTTGAGCTAGAGTTTGATTTTGTAAATGAATTGAGAAATTTTAACATTAAGATTCCTCTTTTGTAGGCCATTAAGGATGTCCCCATGTACACACAGATAGTTTAGGACTTGTGCACCTGAAATTAAACAAAGAAATGAGATTCAAAGATGGTACAAGTTATTATAAAACTTGTTGACCTCATGTTGGGAAATATTTCAATTCCCAAGTATTCAGACGTAGGGATTCCTACAATTTAGGTATGAATTGGTAACAGTCATTCTAAATATATTTATTAAATTAGGAGATGTCATTAATGTTGTTAGGAAAAATTTGATTGCGGAACAAATTTTCCTAATTTAAAAGACTCGGAGGAGAATGGAGATATTATTTTAAAGTTTACAATTACCATTCATTAAGAAAGAACATGAAAGAAATAACAAAATAGAGAAATAATTCAAACACAATTTGACACCAAATTTACGTGGGAAAACCCTTACGAGAGAAGAACCCACCACACCAAAGAAAATCACTTGTATTATGGTAAATAGATTTACATACAAGTTACAAACTCCTCTTTTTCAGATGTTAATTTATAGCAGCAGTATTTCTCATATTAGCCTCATAGAATAACACTGTTTACAATGCTCTCATATAAGCATATGATGATACAATAGAACTAACCACTTGATCATCATCTAGCCATCCAACTCTTCACATTTCATGTACGTTGAAATCTATAGCAACAAAAATCATTCATCCATTCTCTATACAATCAATTCGGTTCAACTTCCCCTATAGACCAACTGTCGAAACTTCCCAGGTGTTCAAACAACCTCTGTCCAAGTCATCATTCAACTTTCACTTCATATCATGCTACCACTGCACATTCAACGCGCTCCCGCAGTGTGGTAGTTTACCTCACTACCATTGGACAGGCTAAAGGTACTTGTGGTATGGCGGTAATGCCTTGCACTACTACTGCATTGTTCAAAGCCACCAATGATATGGTGGTGTCCACTGTTCTACCACTCTATCATTTCAAGTCACTAATGGTTCACTACACAACTGCTTCTTAACCAATGATCACCTATGGTATGGCGTTAACCGCGCCATCGCAAACCAGGTTAATAGCTTTTGTGGTATGGCGGTAACCGCTCTACCGTGCCATATGTTGAACACCTTCATGATATGGTGGTAAGCTGCCCAAACACCAAACTGAAAAGGTTCATCATGCTACCACTGCACACCTGACGACCACCTATGGCATGATAGTAACCATGCCACCATAGCTCAGGGAAAGAATACTGACAATATGGTGGTGTCATTACTCTACCACAAGATTGGTTAGAAGCTTCCGTAGTATGGCGATAACCCCATGCTACTGCACCTTATTAGTAATCACCCGACAGTATGGTAGTAAAGGCATAATCAGAACACTTAAGAAAACTTTGTTGCTCGATGACAGAACCAGGGCCTCTACTAGTGAGTTTGAGGCACGTATTCTCAACAATCTCCCACTTGATGAAGAACTCACTAAACCCTTTTCAATACCTAAAGTCATTGAATATTCTGGACCCCAAGGCCAATAGAATTCGCACATCATCTGAACTTATCCATGCTCACTGACTTTTTCAATGCATCGACAATATTCTTTAGAGTATCAACCTTATCTAAATAGACCTTTCCATCCTCCACCATATCTCAAAAAAATTGATATTGTACATCGATATGTTTCATCCTGGCATGGAAAGTTGGATTTTTTGCTAGACAAATAGCACTTTGACTATCACAATAAATAATAATCAGCCCTGTTGGCATTTTTTACTACAACCCAAACTTATTTCCCGAAAGCTTCTATGAACTTTCCACATCCAATAATAAAATTCTAGGAAACGTCTGGCCAACTTGATGAGAACAACGATAAGGCTAATTATCCTACACATCGGACTCTGTAAAATCAAGGAGGATGTTCCCTTAAATATGCTCTTACCCTACAACATTAAATGATTCATTTGCACTTTGACAAGCTATAGATAGATTCCCCATAATGCTAAAAGGATGAAAACCTTCGAGAAATTGGCTATTCCTTGAAAAGGCTCGGGTCCAATTAACAGAGAATCACAAACTCAACTTAAAGTAAATTGATAGAAAATGTTTGAATAAAATATCTTGAGGCCATAACACAAAACATGAGAGGATAAAATGTGATTACAATTCTAGTGCAATATCCCAGAGTGAAAAGTGAAAAGAGAAAATTGAGCTACATGGAAAATTTCATCTCAAGCATCCATGATCTATATGCATCGAATTACAATCCACATATCTATACCTGAATCTATTACTTCTTTATAAATCCTATTATTAGCTTGCATGAACTTACTGATTAACTAAAGTATTTAATCGATCCTTTGAACTAGAGCTATGGTTAAATGCAATTCATAGTAAAGAACAAATGAAGATTAATGAAAATTATCTTGGATCAATATTTCATTAATAATTCATGCAAAGTATCACAATAGGAGAGAGAATAAACTCAAAAAATTCGCCTGTTTAACATAAAAATTCTTAAGAACCCCATAATTTCCCAAGTTCTCTTATCTGACTCAAAACTTTCTAAAACTTAGACTTACATACATTCGTACTCTCTCTATCACTAGAATCCTACTTCTCACATCTCGGATATTTCAACAGACCTCTCACTCAGCCCAGAATTCCCTTTTATAAAACAAGGGAGCCAACAAGCTTTAGGTCGGAGAGTACACATGTTCATTTGTAATTGGAACACTAATTCCCAATTCAGTTACAATTCTATTATGCGAGTGGAGAGCATAAGACCAGAACCATCATTAGTTGATATGGAGAAAAAAAAATCGTTGCACCAAAGGCCGCTCACTTTACACAAAAGGTATGCTTATTCGTTATCATACTTATTCCACCTCAGCACCCTGTACTTGAAGTCAAAAGGAGAATGCATTTTTAAAATATAACTTCTAAGACCAGACCTGTATTATACATGACCAAGTTGCAATTCTCAACTATAACATTCATTATTCAAGTTCATCACTGAACACCTTTTTCCATAGTTCAAAATCCTCCTTAGAGGGCCACTTGAAAGCTAAAACTTGATCAACCTTATTTCGATAAGGTGCATACTTCACCATTATTGATGTGGCCCTTTTATCAAAGTTTTCTAAGAAACTAATGAAAAAAGACAACTCTTCCAATGTATTCTCTAGCATGCGGATTTCAACATTCTTGCATATCTCATGTGTTTGAGCCATCATTATATTGTTCATATGATCCTTCCAAACCTACAGGGGTTTGACTTAATCCTGACTGTGCAAAATATGCGGCAATGGGGTCAAGTCCTTTCCATCATATACATCCTTTAGCAACTTAATAATGGACTCCATAGGGGCGGCAAATCCTTGAAACTTCTGCTCAACAATTCCCTTGAAAAATTGATATGTTGCTATAATAGTAGGATATTTATCCCCATGTTGTTTTGCCCCTACTATGATGAATTGCAACTTCTCCATTCTGGGGCCCCATCTATTTAGCAATGGGATGGCCAATTCTCTATCCCTTAGAAACATTTTCAGTGCTTGCAACATTAAGACATAATTTGCATGAACATTGTTTAGCTTACCCTGGACCCTTTTGTTTAAATGTTTCAAAATAGTGTCCACTATCACTGAATTGCTTCTCCCTGCCGCATCTCAGATTTGCCTTACCATCTCCTTATATTCCTCAACCTAATGAATCCATTTCTCCCTAGAGAGTCCCTCTCTAGGACTAGTAGCCCACTCAATTGCAATAGGAAGTTGTCCCATATTATATGGAACAATAGCCAAAGACTATGCTTGTGCAAAAGGTTGAGACTGCTCTACTGGTGGGTCGGAAATAGTGTGGCTAGAACTGGCTTACTTTTGAGACCTCATGGTATCCATTTGTTGCTTCAATAAAGCCAATTCAGTTTCTAATTCTGCTACCTTTTGTTGACTCTTATTATATTCAATAATAATGTCATTATATTGGCCTCTCAGAGTATCTTGGTCCTTGATCAAATCTTCAACAGTTGCCCTAGTGAATTTGGCAACATTCACGACCATATCAGCAGCTTCCAATGCTGGGGTATCAGCAACTCTCCTCACAACCAAGTGACCACTGAAGTCAGATGGTTCTACAATAATTAATTTTTTAGACCCAGTGGATAGAGACCAGATTGCCAAAGCATCCCATTCCTCACTAAAGGCTGACCCTTTGAGTGCTAATGGAGCCTCCTCATCAGTTGCAAGAAGTGGCCTATTGGCCCTTCTTATTGTGTTGAACACCACAACATTAGCGATATCCCATTCGGGAAGTAGCAATACTCCACTTTTTTGTACCAATGCTCGACACTGCTCTGGTGTTATTTATTTGAATTTTTCTTTCATCTATTCTCTGACCTTAGATTGAATTACCTTCTTTGGGAACTCTGGGTGTAGACTTCTCTCATGTTCCACCTTCTTAGAATGTAGTGAGAGCTACGCCCTCCATACAAAAGTCTTTAAAAGCATTAGTTTGAATAAAAGAGTCATCCATCATGAACTCTTTACAGGCTTCTATCCTCAAATCATCATTACTTGTTATTCCTTTGATTTCATCTTTTCCTAACCTCAAAGTAACTGCCCCTAAGCTTGTTGTAGTGTCAGCTGCATCTGATGGAATCTTCTAATGCATTTCATCTGGAGTCACAATAATTTCATCATCCTCATCACCATCACAATCAACCATCCTTGTTCTTTCAACCTTCTGCCTCTTTGGTGATGGTGGGCAGGCCTATTCTGAAAACCTCGGACGAGAATCCAGATCAACAATATTTGGCACTGACTACCTTGAAGAAGATGGTGCAATAATTTTAGCAACATCTTTAGCCCTACTTCCGCTTCTTCTAGAAAAAACCTTTATCTTCTTTTGGGGCTGATAAGTAGGCCTCTCCTCTAATCTTACTTCAGGGTACTCCTCGATAGTTTGTGATTTTCCCCTTTCTTCCACAACCCTTTCATCTTTCAAAACCCCCACCAAACTCTCAAAATTATCAATAGCATATGTCGCCTTGCTTAATTCATCTTTGGCATCAAGTATGGGATTGAAACTAGGTATTCTCTCTTGCTTACTTTTTACCATTTTAGAGTAGACAATGTATATTGCCTTTCTCTCCTCTTGTAGATCCAAACCAAAAATATTCTTGATGATGTCCTCAGGAAAGTAGAAATTATGGACAAAGGTCCTTGTTTGATGCTTTGCCTTCATTATGAGATATAAAACCCTCTAGATCATGATTCTTGGGGTGCACAGTCGTTAGCCTATAAGGCCCAAGCAATATGTGTAACTCCTTCCATCCTTCATTTGCCATAACAAAATCGAAAAATGTTGTATACTCGGGGAAGAAAGAACCTTTCTTCTATTCAATTGGCAAGTGTAGTTCTTGAGTGCCTCAGAATTGCCTCATGATTTCCAAAAATCCAATTCTCAGGGGCACCACCCTTGGCAAAAACTTTGGATTGACATTGGTGCCGAAAACCATGAAAACTGTTGTATTATGATAAGGGATAATGTCTCCCCAATTGTGCATTAAGGTCAATTCAAGTCTCCTCTCCATCGGACTCAAGAAATCATGAATTTCCTTTGGAATCCTTGGGGGGTTATGAACCAGATCCTTCCTTAATTTGGATCCAAAGACATTATGGAATCTTGCATAATCAAACTTGTGATCATGCATGTCAAGAATCCTAGTCCAATATTGGAGAGGCATTTCAATACTACCTTCCTTCTTCTTTAATTCCATATCTTTTTCAAATACAACCTGACCCCTATACAAAAACATGTGGATTAGCAAGGAAAACCACCTAAATCCAACCCAATTCCTCCCCTCCTTTAGAGCCACCAGACCTGTGTGCATTTTCTCTGCTAGGTAAGTGGAAAAATAATACACCACGTTGAAACCCGGGTGCTGGAGATTTACAACCATATACATAATATCGGTAGGCAGGGTTGTCTTTAAACTGACTCCCAGAACTTGACATAAAGCACAAACAGTCTTCTTGAAATAACTGTAGAAATAGTCCATAGGAAAAGGTTCAGGTTCATTCCTGCCGATCACTACCTTCTTCTGATTTTTTCCTCTTCTAGAGAAAGCAAAATTAGGTATCAAAAGGGATGTTCTGAACAAACCCTTAGTATTTCTATATTCTTGTCTGAAAACCTCAAGGTTGATAGGAACCATAGCTCAACTCCATTCATGCAAACTGAAAATCTTTGTGATTTTTTCTGTGGTTATCTTAATCATTTGTACACCAGTGTGAGTTCTGACAACTCAGGTCACAAGGTCATATCTTGCAGCAACATCCTTTAAGAGGTCTACATCCAAGTAGACATTAGGCACCACCAACTTACCCAAGTCTAACCTCCACGGGTTACACAAAGGGACCAAGAAATTCCTGTTCCCAAACCAATTGGAGAACAATTGCCACCCGGTATATGGTAGCTCGACATCTCGAATTGCACACTACTTTTCTGTTAGCCCTTCCAAGAGTAGGGACCCATAGAACAAAACATTTCCCTCTTGCTTCTTGTTAGTAGAGGGCTTTAAAAAATCAATAACATCTTGGGAGAAAGATCTAGTAGTGGTTTTAGAACCAGAACTTTGGGCCTTGGGTGCCATTTATATTAGATAGATGATAACTCGAGCTAGGGTTTTCTTATTTTAAAATGGAAAGCAATTATAATTTTCTCCCTGTAGCCTTAAACAAAAAAATACCTCATGAGTCTAGAATCCCCAACAATTATCTAGAAAAGCTCTAAAAGAAAATCTATTCAAATAAATCTTCAGGAACGGGATAGGAAACAATCACTAATTGTTTAGCAAGCAACCATAAAATCTTCTGAAAACACGAGAAATGGCATACGTGCTACTTACAGTTTCACTTGCAGAACGTCAAGGGCAGTGAGATTGGAAAATTGCAACAACAACTTGCTTCACTTGATACCAGGCAATTCTTCCTCAGTGTAGAGATACAACATGGAAATAGAAATTTTCTGATCTTTTGGCATTTAATTATGGGAACAGAGTCAAACTCGACCATTACTAGTCACTCACGTGAGATAAAACCGCTATAGTACAACACCAATTTATTTCAAATATGAACTATTGATTAGAAGCAATCTTGGCCAAGAGAATGGCTCAGATTAAGTCAAAATAGTTTGAAAATGCCATGCCCATTCTCCAGTCATCAAATGGACAAGAAATTCACCTACGAGGCACCACATCAGCACGGAACGGGCCCCACCTTGGTTGTCCATCGTATAGCATCGGCATCCATGCGTCAACAAATTGTACACCTTGCAACATTATTGAAACTAAAGTTTTAATTGCATGAGGTCAACGAAGGACAACCATGATGCATTGGCAAAGAAACAACTGTCAGCATCAACATCCATCATCGGTCAGTGAGCAAAACTGGTCCCCACCATCAAATGCGACAGGTGGTAGCATCTCACATGCCTCACACTACTTTTATGACGTTAGCAGAAACCTTGTGAGGTCTGTGAGGAACAGTCTAGATCAAAATCATTTCATCCGATGGTCATGGAATCTGCACATGCAAAAAAATTATTTATAAATAAGGGGACCAACTAGGTCGATGGGGAAATGACCCTCGAGGTTGAAAATATTATTTAGAGGTTAATCTAAAACAATTCATTAGACCAACACACTAAAAAATATA